>LUCG01078816.1:0-18159 GCA_001633085.1 Carthamus tinctorius | reverse complement strand
CGCTTTCGATCCCAAGCATCAGAATATCGTCAAGCTTACCTATACTTTCGAACACCAAATATACAAATGTAAAATTATTGGAACGTTGAATGGGATAGTCCTTTTGGTCCTTGAAAAGTGTTTCTTTGGTCCACGTATATTCATTCTCTACAATCCCTTAACTCGTGCCACCAAGAAACTTTTCGATCTACCTCGTCCATGTTGTGTAGCGGACGCGCAAGGATGTGCATATGGATTTGTTCACAGAAATATTATTATCATTAAACATGAGTGTTGCTGCCCCTCCAACAACGAATATAATAACTGTAACATCTTTAGTCTTGAAAAGGGTGCATGGACCGCGCTAAAAACCACCTTTAGGCTTGATGAGTCTGGTTTCCTCGTGGATAACGTGGGCATGTTTCTAAACGGATTTCTGCATTAGATTGAGTACGTGTACGTTGATTACATGTTCGGCATTCTGGTTCTTGACGTTACGGAGATGGTATTTACGCGGATGGATGGACCCCGTATATCTGCCTATTGTTATAACAGAAAATCTTCTGTTTTAGGTATGCTACACGGAAGCCTTTGCATGAGTAACAGGTGGAGCAACGGATTCGACGTTTGGGGTCAAGGGACACAATGAATGGTCAAAACGGTATTCGTTTGCATTACCTTTTTATCGGGATGGGTGCCCCAACCTTCTAGGTGTTTGTATCTTGGAAGAAGGAAGAATTTTGATGAAAGATGGGGTTTCGAACCAAATCATTATGTGCCACCTTTTCGAACACTACTACGACATTTTCAAATGTGCTAGTGAAATCCGAGCCATATATAGATTTGAGTACAAGAAAAGGGTTCATTATGATGTTGAGAAACCGTTTGAGTACGTTGAGAGTTTAGTTTCGCCTTCACATATCTGTCATGTTTGATAAGGACACTTATTTTTTTATATGTTAGGTAGGATTCTTTGGTTTTTGTAGGTACCTTTTTTTTGAGATTTGGATATTGACACATCTTATTATTATCTTTGTGTTTTTATTATGTTTTACCTTTATGTATGCAATGACTTCACCTTTTAAGTATTTCAAATTACTCTCATGTAAGTGATTTAAGATGTTTTAATCAAGTCTTTAAATGGTTGTATATCTTTATATTAATGTTTAATTTTTTATTTTGATTCTCAATAGGCGTCATTACTTTGGAAATATTTTGAAGTTGTAGTTAAGGACGGGGTAAATTAATTTCACTTCCGCGACAACTTTTGACGTCGCAATAAGCTTAGATGTTTTTCTAGTGCATGGCATGTTTCCATGATCCATCAAAGGGAGAACCAAACAATATGATTTACGTATCGATAACTCTATGCGATCATATCAGTACTCTCTGGCATCTGGGGTTCGTCACGAGCCTGTTAATGGCTTCTACCCGTTGGTGAGGTGGGACGTTTGTTGTCAAAAAACCTTCAATATACTTTGGATGATATGTGGTTGAAACGATTTTCTATTCAACTTTTTTACTCAGCAGGAAGGTTTTTTTCATTGATGGAAGAAGCGTGTTTTTCTAATTGGCAGGGACAGGTTTAGAAAAACTTGGCTTTCTGCATAAAACTCTTTCCTAGAAGCTTACTAAATAAGTCACTTTCTATATCATTAAGCCACTACCTAACAATCATATATAACTAACTGAATAAGCTCCGAGTCTCATTAAGCTAATCGAGCTTTCAACAAACATGCCTAAATATTGTGAGAATGTAAGAAAAGAAAAATCTATATGCGAATCATTAAAAAAATCTTTTTAAAGATACATATATATGTGAACCCATATGAATAAACTGCAACATTTTTATTCACATATGCATCTTAAAAGAGACCTTTCAGTAGATTCACATGAATCTTTCTCACGATGTTTAACTTTCTTATTTGAACCGGCTCCTGTTCCCCATTTCTAACAACTCTTACATAAACAAATCTAAAGGAATTTCACATATCTTTATAAAACACGAGTATAAACGTATAATGTGTGACCGTTTTACGTAATTTTCTTTCAAATTTGATATTGTTGAAAACCATAATAACAAGTCTCACATACAAAACCATGAGAGTCTTGAAGAACACATTGTTTATATGCATGGTTGCTACAATAAGGTTTGTTACAAAAACTACATTTTGGAAGTTGAATCCAACAATCTTCACACAACTTATCTTCACAAGCTACTTCACTCTCTTCTTCCTCGTTAAACCCGACACATTTCCCGCACTCTTCGCATCTCGAAATGCACGATTTACACCCTCGGCAACCCCTCGTCGTCCTCTTTCTATTGCACGTTTCCAGGGGGCAATCGTACACCATCGTCACCTCGTCACAAATTGGGCAAATTCCAACATCTATTTGGTCCGGTTTTAGCAACGAGTGGAGGCTTTGAAGGTGTTCTTTGTTGATGTTGAAGATACCGTTTATCTTTAGGCTCGTTAAGGTGGGATCGTGTAGGTATAACATCGTCACTGCTTTGATAATCCCTTCTGGTGTTAAGCCAATGCAGTGTTGTACGTGTAGCTAAACGGTGATTTTAAGTTAGATTCGTCGAAAAAATAAAGCAACCAACTTGAATTGAGTACATATATTGGAATGTATGGATATATATACACTACAACAAAATCAGCTTTATAAAACGTAAACTATATGCAAATGTTATAAGAGACTGCTTTATATAACTTGGCGTATGTTTGTTAGTAGCTAAATAAGCTTAATGCAATTCACACCTTCTCTGGTTAGTTATACATGATTGTTTAGTAGTGGTTTTATCATATAGAAAATGACTTATTCAAGCTTTTAAGGAGGAAGTTTATGCAAAAAAGCGAAGTTTTTTCTTTCAACGTTCCCTTCTCACTTAAAAAACACTTCATTCCATCTTATGGAGAAACTTTTCTAAACAAAAACCTTCTTAATCTCTATAAACAGCTTAATCCATACAGACAACTTTATATATATAGGATGCTCAAAACCGCTCTACACATCTGTGAAGTAATTCTTCTTATTAATCTTTTTATATGACATTATTTGAGAAAATATGTATATTTATTTCTAAAGTATCCTAAAAAAACTATTAAGATTCCCAAATATGTCCTAACATCCTATTGTATGATCCAACTTTCGATTGTTTTGTCCTACAAACTCAAGTCTTATAAAGAAGTCGATCTATTAAAATATTTAAATATATTTGACGTCCTGAATCAATTTTTAAAGATTAATACATGATCATACCTTGTTAATATTGGGATTCTTGGCTATGACATCTTGAAGCCCATCATCTGTGATCTTGGTACAATTCATAAGAATCAAAGCATTAAGCCTACCCATTGCCTTTGAAGTTATCTTCATCAAAATTCTATCACAAACCCTTTTCTTTCGATGCTTTTCGTCCACCACGATGTTCAGCCATGGCAAGATATCATCGTTCAACGCGTCTGTGAAGGATCTACAAACTTCAGTCATGGCAAGAAGCTCGAAAAGCGGAAGATAAGGTAATACAAGGTATAAAGATTCATGGGGTTGTCCTATGTTTGATGAATCTTGATTTGTTTCATTTGAAATCTCCATTTCCATGGCTGAAAAATGGTTGTTTGAAGGGTTTTCTAAGATAAGAGCAAGAGTAAGTTACGGTTTTCGTCCTCGTGGTTTGTTAAAATTTGCAATTTTTGTCCCATGTGGTTTAGAAACTCTTCGTCCCTATGGTTTGTAATTCATTGCTATTTTCGTTCTTATAATTTATAATTTATTGTTATATATATTGGTCCATATGGTTTATAATTCTTTACTATTTTGGTTCCTTGTAGTTAGAGGTAGAAAATATTTTAGGGACGAAAATAATAAATAAATCACAAACTATAAAAATGAAAATTATAATTTTCAAAACATAAAGATGAAAATCGAAATTAGTAACAAACCAGAGGGATGAAAATTGTAATATAATCTAAGAGGAACATGTGGTTAGTATTTGATACACGGTAAGTGAAATATCTTCATCCAATCCATTTGGTACGTGTATAGAATTGGACTATGAGGGTGTTTGAGATTGCTTATTTTTTCCTCCTTACCTGTTATCGTTGGTAGTTTTTGTTTATCATTGACTGATAAAACGGATAAGTTATTTTAAGTGTTTGAATAGAGGTGCTTATGATTGGTTGAAAACACAAATAAACAGTTTTAAAGAAATTTAAGTGGATCTGATTTTTGAAAACGCAAATAAGCGCTTTTTGAAAAGAAAAAAAAAACAGATAAGCAATCCCAAACACCCCCTATATAGTGGAGAGTGATGTAAACGGTTTAGAGATTATAGGTTTAGGGTTTTGATTTAGAAAGGTAGTCTAATAATTTACCAATCTTACATATTCTTGATTATTGCTCTATCTATTGATGGGACAGAAAAAAAAAAAGTACATTTTGAATTAATTAGTCTCGTCGCAGTCTAAATGTCGCACCAAACACAGAACAAGAAAATGCATTTTTATCCCAGTCATATCTTACCCTAGTCTAAATATCGGAGCAAAAACATAACGAAATATTGTTCTGTCATGTCTCATCCTACGTACCAAATAGTTGTTTCCGACCCGAAGAATAAGTTCAATCGACAAAAAAGGTCATTACGGTACAACATGAAACATCAAAGGCTTCCAAAAGTACAACTTCCATTGCGGTTTCCTTCTCTTCTGACCGAAAGAACATCAAGTGCTACAAATACGTTAACTATAGAAACATGAAATGAATGGTGGAACTCGAGACAAAATATGAACCTTTTAGGTTGTGGTTAGCAATCCATGGGCTCAATGGCGGTCTTGAAAAGGAGAACATAGACTTTGTTGATAGAAAAATATAAGAAACCTCCTAATGAATGCGTGACATATGAGCCGAAGCTGGTTCCCACGATGCAGTGCCAAGCCGGTCCATAGGATGTGTCAAATTCCTATAAAACATGCAACTGATCAAATATTTAACGGTATAAAAGATGATAAATACATATAAAACATGTATAGTAAATTTCTCAAGACTATTTAAACCTTATCAAAAATGATAAATACATGTAAGTATTTAGTGTATATAAATTTTATAAAGAAGTATTAGAATTAGCTACCATAAGTGTTATCAAACTCCTACTAATTTCTATTTCTATACATTTAATTGAATTTGTTTGAAAAATGTATAGTGAAAAAGTATATGATTCCCATTTTTGATAATAATAAAAAGCTAAAATAGGAAAAGTTTTTTTTTTCCTTTATTTTTTTTATATAATTATATTGGCCTAGAACTTGATGGAAACATGTCAATGAAAAGCTTCACACTATCCAACATTATTTTGTCCAACCAACTTAAATTGATTCCAAACAGAAGAAATATATTGTAATTTAAAAAATTATATAAAAAGAAAATCTTGTAATATTATGTAAACAAGTTGAATGAAAATTTCCTTTTATGGAGAATATTCATGACAACATATCACAGAGGTTTCTCATTTTATTTCTACCAAATAGTATCTTAAAAATGTATTTTTGTAAATTATTTTAAAACCATGAGTTCTTTCTTTTTTTTTTTAAAGTCAAACCATGAGTTAAATAAATAAAAGATTAAAAACAAGAAATAAATAATACTGTTTAAGAATATTATTAAAGAAATGAAGTCAATCTACAACCTCAAATCTCCATTACCAATTCATATCAAAATTGGACAAAAAGGCTAAAAGATAGCAATCTCAGTAAATCAGTAATGGAATTAATTATTAAGCAAATGAATCTCACAAGATTACAAAAAACAAACATAAACAAATGAAATCTGACACCATAAGGAACCAATTTTGACCATCTGTTTTGGAATTTTTCTGCTTGCCCCCTCTTTTTTTAATTTAAAGAAACATCTTAAAAAGATGAAAAATTACCATCTTTTTAGAAATTTCTGACAATTTTTTTGTTTACCCTTTGCAACAAACATTCTTGGGTATCAAGGGGTCCAAGCAAATTTAGATTATTTGCATTCATTAATTAAGATCAACCCACAAAGGTTTCTTGGCTTTTTTGGAAAATTAAATACAAAAACCTTTATTTCCATTTGCAAATAACTTATACAATGAACACCAATGAGGTGCTCTAAATCTAAGTTTGAAAACACACACACACACATAGAGAGAGGAAAGTTCAAATATGAACTCATCTTTCATTGTGAACGTGAGGACCAACAAAGTCGTGCTACGTGTCAATCTGAATTGGCGCCTAAGCTTTATTCGTTTAATCTGAATATTTTCAAGCTATACCAAACTGAATACAAGCTTTATTCAGTCTGAATAAAACATGAATATTCATACTGAATATTGACATGTGGCGTGATACTAGTGGTTCTCACGTTCACAAAGAAAAGAAAAAGGAGTTCATATTTGAACCTGACCCTATATATATAATACTAAAACATACAAATCATATGTAAAAACACTTGTGATTTTATATTAACAGTAAAAAAAAGGTGTGTGACTTTGGTTGTTTCGTTAGGTTGCGTGGCAAATTCACTTGAACCACATGTGATTTTATACGTGATGTTAGTGTAATATCACATGTGATTCATCCGTTTTCTTTTTCTGTTTAATTTGCAACCTATGTAATTCTAACAACTCATACAACCCACGTCTTTAACCATTGATTTCATGATCGACCATTACAACAAAGTGGACCCAATATTTTCAATTAAAAAAACATGAAAAAGATAAAAATAAAAACGGCCGCTTATCATTAATCCAACAATTAAGATGTAGGTTGCATGTGTTGTTAGATTTATATGGGTTGTGAATAATCTAAGGGAGTTATACATATCCTAACATTTTTCCATGGGATTCTAACTTCTAAATATTATTCTAACATTCTTTGAACCACTCATAAATTCCAAACCCTCTTACAAACAAATTTAAGGGTTTTCAGAGTTGTAAACACCCATAATCAAGAACAAAGAAATACCCATGATTTGTTATTTTTGAGAATCACTTAAAAGATAATGATTAGAAGTTAAAAAAAAAGGTTGAAAGAGTATATAATGTTATATATATATACACACACACATACATACATATACGTTAAGGATCAGGTTCACATGAAATCAAGTTGTTTTCGTGAGACCAATGAGTCTAAGATTTTACACTTAAAACTTTACAGCAAAACATCGTGAAGGTAAAAAAAACTGGACCTTCACAGCAAAAAGACTGCGAAGGTTATCTTCACAGGTTTTCGCTGTGAACTTCCAAGTGTAAAATCTTGGTCTCATCGGTCTCACGTGATCCCAAGTCTACACATTAATATAGGGTTAGGTTCACCGTTCACGTGTGATTGATATGTTTTCATGAGACCACATTTTTACACTTGAAATTCAAAGAAAATGGTAATAAAAAAAAAGAATCTGAAGAACCTTCAAAGCAAAAACACCGTAACAGTATTTTGCTATGAAATTTCAAGTGAAAAAAATACAGTCTCATGAAATATGTATATATAAAATATGTATGTATGCATTACCTTCTTGAGGGCAAGGGCAAGGCCTTTGCTATCAATCTTGAATCCTCCTCCATTAGAAGAAGAATTGATGGAATAAAGATGATCTTTTGCACATTTGAAAGCTTTGTTTTGCAAAAGAGTTGGCATATCAGAAGCTTTGAGCCTGATAATGAGTTGTTGATCATTTGCTTTCTTTTTTTGTATTAAATTGCTCAAGAATTTGCTTCTTCTTTCAAGCTCTTTCTCTGCTTCCTCCATTGTTATAACTTCATCCCCTCTATTTTCTGTTTCTTGATTTCTTTTTTGTGTTGTTTTTAATGAATGGGGCTTTGTAATGAGTGAAAGGTACCTTTGAGATGGGGGGTACGGTATTGAATAA
The DNA here is from genome assembly GCA_001633085.1 of Carthamus tinctorius. NCBI lineage: Eukaryota > Viridiplantae > Streptophyta > Magnoliopsida > Asterales > Asteraceae > Carthamus > Carthamus tinctorius. The sequence goes on along the minus strand of LUCG01078816.1, from coordinate 10,278 downwards.
TGATGATGGGGGCAAATTTCATTACAATTTTATAAAAAAAATGATGGGTCATTTACTCATTTATAATGTTTTCAACTATTTAAAAATGAAATTTAAAAAGAAATAGATGAGGCTATCTTATTTTCATTGATTAGGTGTTTGAACAAACGAAAACGTAATTAAACTTTTTTATTTTGAATGATAAAATTTTTGGACTATCTTTTAGAATGAAAATAATTAAACTTTTTCATTTTGAATGATTAAGTAAACATATATTTTGTTTGAATATATAAACCATTGAACTGTTAAAAATCATTACTTACGACATTTTAGGAAAACATTGAACAAATTATCTGTAACTGACTAAGAATTTTTGAAAGTAAAAATAAAAGTAAATATCAAAGAGGTGTAGCTTAAGTGGCAAAAAGCTTGAGGCTAGTGGATGGTATCCATTGGTCTCAGGTTCAAACCATGGGAGTAGCACTTCGGTGATACCCAGACTTTGGGCCGGCCTTCGGGTCAGTTCGGGTCCAGGTAACGGGCATGCTAGTCTATGGGCATGCGGGCTCGACCATAGGTCGGGCTTAGTCGTGCCTGGGCGGGTCCAGTCTATGTGGATTGCGCCGAGTCGTCGCGGATTAGTCGGTGCTGCCCAATTGGATGCCCGGATACCGCGGGTGCGTGTGTGAGTTTATTGCTGTACAAAAAAAAAAAATAAAAGTAAATTAATTTAGGTTATAAGAATGTAAGTAACAGATTTATAAAAGTTCGATGATTTATTTTATTGACTTAGGAACTTAATCATTCGAAATGAAAAAAGTTTAATAGTTTTTTCATCTAAAAAATAGCTTAGGTATTTAATCATTCGGAATGAGATTTGTTGAGTTTTTCTAAATTTTTTTCTTTAGAAATATATTTTTAACACTTATTGTTTTAAAAAATGTTTCTCTGTAACTCTTCCACACGATCTCTAGAAAGTTTTCCGAAACAATTTTTGATACGCAAACTAGATCAGATAGCACTGGATAAAATTGTATTAGACTAAACAAGACAAGATTGAACTGGACAAAATATTACTAACTGTTATCTTGTATTTGATACGATTAAAACATAATATGTCTAAATTCTCCCTCAACATAATTATATGTAAAAATTTACACATATAAGTATATAACACAAATCATTTACTAACCATCGTATTAATACAAACTTTGCAAACCTAATCTAATCATCATCATGCTTCTTTAGGATGAGAGAACTTTTTACAAACATGCAAACTATGAGTCCGATTACGTAAGAATGTCAATTTCATAAAAACCACCAAATCATAAGCCATCAAATCTACAATTATAAATTTTAATATCCTACTGACCCAATATTATTTTGAACATCATTTTAAAAGCCCAGCCCAACTAATTTACACAATATTTTATACTTGGCCCATCATATTAAATATGGGCTTCATCTTTGCACCCGGAAACCGCCATAAAACATATATTTTCTTGAGGGATTTCGTTCTTACGGTTTGGTGGTTTTTATGGATTTCATCCCTGGACCTCATTAATAACTGATTTGGTCCCAGTAGTATGTATTTTCTGTTGAATTTGGTCCCTATGGTATGCATTTTTTGTTGGATTTGGTCCTTGTTGTATGCATTTTCTGTTGGATTTGGTTCCTATTGTATGCACAGATTTATTGAACGGCCATTAGGCCGAATGACCAAATTCTAAATAAAATGCATACCACAAGGACTAAATCTACAATTAGTGAATCCTAAGGACGAAATCCATAAAATCCATCAAACCACGATGACCAATTCCGTAATTTACTCTATTTTCTTTTATCTAGAGATTCTCTAAATAATTGTTGTAATAGTGTTAAAGTGATGCTTGTTTATCTCTTAATAGTTTCAGTAAGAAGCAACATCTGAATTGTTAATGGTTCCAAAACCTCTGAATGGTTTTAACCATTCAACACTCTAATTTCATTTGGAACAATTAACAAACAACCATATTTCATTATGCACTATATCATAAGAGTCTATTAATTGTTTTGACCACTCAATCGTCCAACACCAAAACACTGAGCAACAACCAACCAGCTCCTAACTCAAACGACCATATCCTTAAATCCATTCTCGGACAAATCCACATCTTAAAAACCCAAATTTATTAATTAGATTTAGGAGCCGTTTATTAAACGCCTATCGTATAAATACCCTCAATTATCTTATCAAGTAACATAATAGCCTACAAATGTATTGTTGCCTCACCAATATTCTTTTAAATATTCTTCAAAGCCCAATAATTTGAAAGTCCAACTACACCACATCATAGTTAGACCCGGCCCATTATATCAAATTCGGGTCGAAACCAACACAACAAATCCCTGCTGATTTATATTTTTTTTATCTAGAATGTTTCTAAATAATTTTGTTTAGAAGGGTATCCAAGATTTTACCCTGACTAATTTCGACAAGGTTCACTGACATCTAAAACATGCTACCCTGAGTTAATCGCAGTGACTACAATCTGGAAGTGCCTGAAGTTTTCTAAATAATTGTTGTAATGTTAAATAAGATAAAATAGATTATAAATTAATTGTCGGAAATAATTTTTGACAACTGTTAACGAGAATCTGTAATCTATTTTGTTATTTTATTGGATTGTACCGTCCTCCACACAAGATAGGATAAAACAAAATAATTGTCTAGCGTTTGATAACACAAAATTAGACAAGACAAAACAAATAAAATGACCAACTTATCTCTAGTGAGTTGTTCATATATTTTAATAAATTGCATAAACTAATCAAAATATAGAAATTCTTTAAGAACAATAATTTTTGGCCACTAAAGTGAGATTTCAGAAAACATAAAATACAATAAATAAAAATTTGAAAATAAATAAAATGTAAAAATAAATACAGATTTGTTGTTTTAGAATAGATTGGGTTCTATTTTCAGATTTATATTGGTAAAACATAAGTTTGTTCACCTTGTTCAATAGGACGAGAGTAAAATAAGTATATTCCACGTAAAAGTCATGTCAAACAGTAAAAAAAACGCACCCTTAATTCAAATGTTGCTTCCTTTGATGCCTCCATTGTATTCATTAGTTTCACCTTTTTTGAAGTTTTTCTTTTTATTATATTTTTTTGGAAATCCTTTAGGAAAATCCCACGAATAATTGGATTTGAGCCATTATGTTTATTTAAAGTTGTAATTTATGTTTAAAGTTCCATTCATTATCATAAGTTAAATCTTACATTAATCCTCGTAATTGTATTTCATTTACGTATTAGTAACACAATCATTTAAAATTATACGTTATATTATCATAAGTTAGATCTTAAAACTTCAAAATATAAATAACATTGAATACGTTATTCATTGTGGTTATAGCAATAACCATTTTCTTGTTTGTTGTACAATTAAGTCATTTTTGTGCAAAATGTATGAATATTGGTTAACTTTTATTTTAAGAAAAAAAGTTATTGATATTACTCATCTTCTAGTACTTTTGTTTTCACTAACTATAAAGAGTTATCGTCAAGCTTCTTCTCGTAAAACCAAACCAAATAAGTTGAATATATATCAATCAGTTGAGACTCAAAAAATAACATACTAGATATAATTAACGTTAATAAGGACAAGAGCATATGCTATTAGAAATCATATACAAGCCCTACATAGTGCACCTTTTACCATAATTCTTTGATCAAAATGGCCAAATGGATCAAAAGAGTAATCATGTGGTTAGTTTTCAATGTCCCACGTAGAGTCTATTTTGTATGAAGAAATTGACATCCACACTTATTTGAACTATAAAAAGCAACCAAAAAGTCTCATGCATTATCATCTACCAATGAAACAAGTACGGGTATTTTTGTGTAATTCTCATTCGACGTGTTGTCAATGGTTGCAGGCGCCACGGAAAGACGCTATGTTTGCCACTGACTCTCATAAGTTGGTTTTCCATTCCATCATGGCTGGAAAGTATATGGAAACATGCATATTTTGATTGGTGGATGTAGTTTTGCATGATTTAAGGCTATACATTTTGTGTGAGATTGTTTCGGAGTTGTTGGATGTAACTAAGCCTTTACAGGTCAATACTATAAAATATAAATGTTATTTATACTCGGTGTTTCATTGTGAAAGATCGGTTATTCAATGGCTATATAATAGCTAGAGTATAATGAGAGACGAGATGAACATATTGAGAGATTGACCAAAATGCCCCGTGCAAACTAGCTGACTAGCTCGTAGGGCGTTTAAGAGAAGAAATACGACGTCTATTTGAGTCACAAACAAAATCCAGAATGAAATGCAAAAAATAAATTGTCTGTTGTACGTTGGGAATCCAATAACAAAAGCCACAATATTCGTATACCACATGGACGATTTTTTGTAATTTACTTTAGGAATGATTTTATCATTTTTACCTTGAGTACTTTCGAATATCTTTAAATAAACAAATGTCTTTTCTTTGCAGATAAAAAAAACCTTGGACCCGCTACTAGCTTGTTTATTTCTTTGCTTTGACACATGAAATTGGCTATGCATTTTATTTGAACAGATATAGAATCAAAATAGATGGTTCACTAATCTAATTAAATCGTCATTTATCTAAAGTCTATCTAAAAATAATTAGATTATTCATCCATCACTTATTTTATTACGTTTATGTAAAATAATAATGAGTTGCTTCATATTTCTCTAAATTTAAATAAGTAGCCCATAGTATATGCATTCATTTTTGTCGAGATCTTATTACAACGTCATTTATCTAAAGTATATCGTGTTCTTTTTTTAAAACTCGAATTCGGTTATAATCCAATTGATTATGTTGGAATGTGCATATCCTTTACTATATTTAATTAGGTATATAACCTTAAATAAGATTTTATTAAATCCATGACCTTCTACTGAGTATAAGCCCATTTTTCCTTATTAGGCCAGGAGGTCATGAATTTAATTAAAAACACTTTCAAGGTCAGATCCCTAAATAATAAAACAATGCGTATGATTTTTTTAAGTATTTTTTTCACGGTCAACATGCTAAACAAAATTATACAACACTTTCGTCCATTTTAAAACTTAGGGGATGTGTGGTCTGCGGAATTCAAATGAATTTGATGGAATTGAAATGACAAATTCTTTTGACCAATTTCCTTAGTGGTGTTTGGTTTGCGGAATGAACTTGATGGAATCATTTGGGTTCCATTGGACCACGATTTAAGAAATTCATCATTTCTTGGCTTAAGTTAATGAATTGAATTTTACCAACCATACTACGTCGTCAAATTTTATTCCAATTCCTTCAAAATCAAATTCTTTTGATGGATTCCAATTTCATCAAATTCATTCTGCGAACTAAATGTCCCCTTAATGTTTGTTGGGAAATTGTGAAAGTGTAAGTATATGATTAATCAAAAATTTTACTCAAATCTATAAAAAAAACAACACATCGGTTTAATCTTATTTTTCGTTTTTATGATATAATACTTGTCTATGATCTATATAGAATGAAAACATAACAAAGTAATGTTATTTGAGCGAAGGGCGAATACTAGGTGATTATGAAGCTCATAATGAACTTGGAAGACGAGCGTATAAAAATATTCTTCAATTTTGAAAGCGAAAGCCAAACCATTATTTTTAATGTAACGGAAAATTACTACAACAATCTTAACATCAACAAATACTTTTATTATTACATTTGTTTCACAAAGAGGAAACATATCACAATAACACATTGTAAAATATTACATGTATATTGATAGAAATAAGATACAATCTAATAACAAATCAAACATAACACACATTTTTTTAACTATGGTCCAAAGTTTTTTTTATTGTCGTCTCAATTAGCGTTTCATTTCTCCAAGACTAGTTGGTGGCATCACGACTCCTTGATTATGCTTCTGTAGATTTCCTTGCCATCCTGAATATTTTGCAAAACCATATAAAAATTTTCAAATAAGGTCTATTTTTATAAATTATAATAGATTTATGTGATATTGGTTTATTATAACTTGTAACGAGAAATAGAGGAGGAATTTATTACCAAGAGCCGGATCAAACCCACGATACTTAAACTCACGATACTCTTGGCAAAGAGCGCAAGACTTGCAGAAACAGTGGACAAGGCAATCGCCACAGGGTTGTGCAGGCAACGTATATTCTTGTCTCATTTTAGATCGATACGTACAAGAATACAAGCATTCACATCCGGTGTATACAAGTACTAAATAAAGAGCCGCACTTGCACAACAAGCTATTTTACACGCCCAAAAAGATTAATTAAAATTCAATAACGTAATCATAAATCATTAATTTTTCACAAACTTGTACTATTCGAATTTTTCCCTGCATGCGGAATCATATATTTTACAACAATTAAACCATTTTTAACGAATTGTATAAAATGTAACGCATAGATACAAAAAATTTGGCACAATCACTACAATAAAATTGGATTTATAGGACGCCAACTACTTCTAAGTGCCAAAAGTTATAAAATCCTATCTAAAAGCGTTGTAACAAGTTTATAGGACCCTTTTAGGCATTTTAACAAGTTTTTAATGACACTTTTAATACAAAGTTTCACATTAACTATTTTATAGGACATTTATGAGAAAATGTCCTATAACCAAGACACTTATTTTTATATGACACTTTTTCAAATGGTGTCCTATAAAATTGTTAATGCGATACTTTTTATTTATAAAAATCTTCTAAAAACTTGTTATGATGGGAAAAAAATGTCTTATAAACTTGTTACGACTTTACATATCACAATTTATTTTTTGGTCCTATAGATTAAATCTCATAAAATGATCTATTATGACTATTTATTTTATTTAATGTCCTATAAACTCAATTTTGTTGTCGTGAATCTTTCTAATTTTTTGTGAAAACAAAGTCTGATTACATTAAAACAAGCTAATTGATAAAAGTTTTAACTATAAATCATTATAAAAAATCAAGCGAGCGATGAAACTCGATCCAAAGACACTTACAAGTAGCTCCCTTGTCAACAATCTCCGCAATTCGTCCAAAAGTGACACATGGACAAAAAAACGTGCAACAACCTGTAGTTCTTGAAAAGAAACATGAATAAGAGAATTATGGCTTCGCTTTATTGATCCTAGAGTTGAGTATGCGTAGACTTACAAGTGGAGGCATCGGAGGTGCAAGCACAAAGGCCAGTAGTCCATTCGCTGTCAGTGCCGTATTGCGACGGTGGATGGGGGGCAGAGGTCATGGTTAACAATGAATATGGAGGAGTTAGGTGGTTTGGATTGAAAAGTTGTGAGGCAACAATTTGGTTTCTTGCTACCCTCTTAGATTATAATTGTCATGAGGATTTTTTTTTTAAGTAGATGACTTTTAGATAGCATATCTTTTAAAAAGGTCCAATATTTTTGGAGACCTATTATATATGTATTAAATGTATAGTTCAATGCTACTAGTAATAAGTAAAAAATATATAGAAAGTTTAAATCTATACTATATTAATAAACATTTAAGAAAAAACTCTTCAGTACAACTGGTAAAACATAATGTATCGTTATCTAAAGCATATCATCTTCTTCAGGTACAAACCTATCTCCTTGTGGTTCTTGAATTCTTGTTTGAATCCTTGGTTTAGTTGAGTTTTCTATAATCATTCAAAAAGATTTTAAGGAAAAAGCATTTGGCAAAGGTTGGTCTATTGAGTTCAATCTTTAATAGTTGTTGTTGATCCAAAACCACCATTAATGGTGGAGTTTTATCCTTATTTTCAGTTTTTGGGAATTTGGGGTAACTTTGATTAATTCATTGAGATGATTTGTTGGTGGATTGAAGTTTAAATTGATGGGTTTATGTTATAATTGAGTCTAGGGATGTTTTCCTTCGTTTTTGTGGCTTAAATCGGGATATAGAAGGGTTGGATTTTGGAGCTGGTGCAATAATGGTAGAAATGGGATAGTGCAGGCCGACAGTGGTCGGCTCGGGTCTCCACGCGACCCAGGCCTCACCTAAGGTCGCATCAAGTACTGTCAAAGGTGTGGATTGATTCACATGGTTTATACNTATATATATATATATATAGGTGGGTTCATACGAGAACCATGTCAATTTAAGAAAACGTGAGGACGATTCTTATATACACATTTTTCCACGTACAAAATCATATATAATTAACAACGTACGCCACTTTGGGGTTAATTTTACCTTAAAATCCCTATATTTTCTATTTTCTTCATACTGAAGAAGCTACTAAAGATGCTCTTAGGCTGTGTTTGGCAAACTAGCTAATAGTTGATAAGGTAGCTTATGAATAAATTATGTTTGGCAAAAACTAGCTTATGAGTATGTAAAATGACCAATAAGGGTATTTTAAAGTATAATACTTAATATTAACAAAGATATAGTTAGAAAAAGCTACAAAAAGCTTCTAAATAAGTTAACTTATGGTCCATTTAAACATATATTAGCTTATATAAGCTGCCTTATTTTTACCATACATAACCTTATGGGATAGTTAAGTACTTCTATTATTCATTTTTATATAAATACTCTTTTGCCCAAAATGGAAGGAATTTGACAATTTGTCCATAAGATTTATGCAAACCCACTTACAAACATGGTAGTACATGTTGACTTGATGAGCCATGTGGTTTCTTTTCATCTTTGTCTTTCACTTTTCCTTTTTGTCACTTTCCTTTTGCCCCATTTTCTCCAATTTGTTTCTTGTTTTGTTTTTTAAGGTTTGGTTTCCAATGGTTCCACATCTTTAGCTTTACTTATATTTGAGCAAGTTACAAGCTGCAATTGGTTTTTTTTGGGGGGGAGTTTTATAAAATATTGTTCGTTTTATCCACACATCTGGACTCACGGTTATAAAACACGTCTAATAAAATAGGTATCAGGTCTCTCTTATAAGGCAACCTTTGTTCTCCTCCCCAACCATTGTGGGATCTTACACAACGAGAACAGGGCGAGAGAGAGCATGATGGACCAAAAAGTCTCTAGTACCTATTGTTAAGAATAATGAATTACTATGAATCTCTTTTATCCCCGATCAAAAGTTTTTGTTTTGTTACTTGCTTTTGCGTTGGTTTTTCAATTAAGCAATAACTTGGGTTTGACAAAAATGCTTAAATTCAAGGATTGATATGTTGAAAACTAGGGTTAGTGTTTTTTTTTCCCTAGATACATGATCCAACAGATTGAAAGTTGTGAAAACTCGATGTTTTATTGCGAAGGTTCAGTTATCCAACAACAGTTTATAATAACCCAATCGCAATTGATGAGAGAGGAGATGAAGAGATTGAAAGAGATTGACCAAAATGCCCTTGTGACTTAATCGTAGCGCGTTTGAGAGAAGAAACATAACGTCTATAAGGGTTATGAACAACATCCATAGCAAAAACAGAGTAAGAAAAACCACAATATCCTAAACTACCTAGACGATTTTAGTAATTATTCAATGTAACTTAAATCAGTACTACCTTATTATCGACAAAATAAATTTATTATGTAACAAAAAAAGCATAGTACAATATCAAATTGTAAAATGTTACATGTATATTGATAAAAGTAAAATACAACCTCGACATCAAACATAATAATGCAGTTTAACCATGGTCCAAATGTCATGGACCAAGGTCAACTTGCATCAACAGTTTGCTTTATTTTTACTGGTATTTTATAATATCCGTATACACGTATCAACAAATGCACATAATACTTCATATTTTTATGAACCCGAAGATCCAATGTTTGTTCGATTGCTACCTCAGTTAACGTTTCATTCCTGCATGAACAACCGGTGGCACCACTGGCATCACGACTCCTTGAGCATGTTTTCGTAGATTTCCATACCATCCTGAATATTAGCAAAAAACTTTGAAAATTTATTCAAATAAGATCATTTTGTAATAAATAAACAGTCATATTGGATGATTGTAGTCTGTAACAAAAGATTTAGAGAAATTTATTACCAAGAGCTGGATCTAATCCACGATACTTGAGCTCACGATACTCTTGGCAGAGAGCACAAGGCTTGCAAAAGAAATGGACAAGGCAATCGTCACAGGGTTTTGCAGGCAACACGTACTCGTACCTTAGTTTAGCTCTATACATAAAGGTATATATGCATTCCCATCCCGTGAATAAACAAAGGACTAAATAAACGGTCCCGCTTGCAGCACACGCTGTTTTTACACGCCAAATAAACTAGTTAATCATCAAATTCCTCAATGAAAACTTGTCTAATTTATTTCAAAATAAAAAACGAATAATTA
>LUCG01078746.1:0-12660 GCA_001633085.1 Carthamus tinctorius | reverse complement strand
AATGTGTTAAGAGAATTTAACTTCATTTGCTTCCTCAAAGTGGGATTAATGATCTCATCCAATTTGTTCTCTTCATACAGAGTTTCAGCCAATGGGCCTAGAAACATTTTTCCATCTTCAGCTGCCAACCGCCCACACAAGATTTCGAATAATAGCACCCCAAATGAATATACGTCTGATTCCTTTGTTAGAATTCCGCTCCTATAATATGCAGGATCAAGGTAGCCAAAAGTACCACAGGCATTGGTAACAAGAAAAGTGTGTTGTAAATTTGACGGACCTATCTTAGATAATCCAAAATCAGATACCTTTGCTATCCAATTGTCATTCAACAAAATGTTTGCACTCTTTATGTCCCGGTGTAGGATTCTATGTTGTGGTCCTGCACCATCATGAAGATAATCTAATCCGTTGGCAGCCCCAATGCAAATTTGAAGACGCTGGATCCAGGAGAGGTATGGGTCTCTTATATACTGGTCAAGGCTTCCTTTACTCTCATGCATATAAACAAGTACTTTTTCCTTACCCTCGTTGCAAAAACCTACAAGAGAGACGAGATTTTTGTGTTTATAGCGTGAAAGCATTGTAATTTCCATCAAGAATTCATGATTTCCTTCATCAAAATCAGGATCTAATCTCTTTACTACCACATGGGTAACTTTATGAGACCATGAGAGTTCACCCTTATACACACTCCCAAATCCACCCTTCGCAATGAAACGTTTTTGGTCAAAATTGTTTGTGGCTTCTCTTATCTTCTCAAGTGGAATCTTTAAGTGTTGTACTTTTTGTAACCCAAAATTTGATTGCTTGAGATCACCCTAGCAAAAAGAACATAGTGAATGATAACTATGTAACATTAATAAAGTAAGGAACTATGTAAAGTGAAACACAGGGGTAAGGTGTCATTATAAACCACCTAAAACTTGACTTATCATAAAGATGATGGCTTACTTGACGTGCTAACGCTTTGTTTATGAATTTAGTTCCTGTTGTTCCAACCTGAGCAATTTTAGCTGTTTTGGGGGAAATCTTGCAAAAAAGAACACCCAAAATGATACGAGTGAAATAAGGAAACAGTTTGAATTAAAACATACAAGTAAGAAAGATGCAATTGTATTGTTAAGCACCTTGTAGAACATGAATTATTATAAAAAATGAGAAACTTACTTGTTGTTGTAATGCTTTCTCAAGCTCTTTAAGGACCTTATCCATTCTTGGACGGTCACAGCGATTACTTTTCAAGCATTGATAAGCAATATTTGAGAATGTGTCCAGTGAATTCTGCTTCATTTGTTTCCACAAATCGGGAATAATTATCTCATCTAATGTGTTATGTTCATAGTGATGTTTAGCCTGTGGAACTAGAAACAACCCATCCCTATTTTGAAATGCTAGCCATCCACACAAGATTTCAAATAATACGACCCCAAACGAGTACACGTCTGATTCCTTTGTTAGAATTCTGCTTTCAATATATGCTGGATCAACATAGTCGAATGTACCACAAGGAGAAGTAGGCACAATAGTGATTGGCATATTTGCGGGAGCTATTCTAGCCAAACCAAAGTCAGATACTTTTGCTTCCCAGCCCTCATTTAGAAGTATGTTTGCACTCTTCATGTCTCGGTGCAGAACTCTATGTGTTGATCCTACTTCCTCATGAAGGTAATGTAAAGCGCGGGCAGCACCGATGCTTATGTGGAGCCGTTGGACCCATCTGAGGTCTGGTTTGCGTACATATAGGTCAAGGCTTCTGTTGCTTTCGTGCACATAAACAAGTATTCTTTCATCACCCTCATCACAAAAACCAACAAGAGAGACAAGGTTTGGGTGTTTACATTCTGAGAGCATTGCAATTTCCACGTGGAATTGATCATCCCCTTGCCCAAATTGACGATTTAACCGCTTCACAGCTACATCGATGGGAGGACCATCGGGGGACGAGAGTTCACCCTTGTACACTCTTCCGAATCCACCCTGTGCAATATAATTGTTTTCGTCATCAAAGTTGTTGGTTGCTGCTTGTATCTGCTTCAGTGGTATCCTTAAGTATTGAACTCTATCCATGAATGACAAAATATCTATACAAGTGAATGCAAATTAGGAGCGAAATCTCTAGTTAGATCTAGCAACCTGTTTTTAATTTACTTAGGTCTATCAGATCAAGATTCATGTTAACTACTCTTATACCAATTGTTTGATAAGGTTTAATGGATTGTTCTGTTTCTCAAGTACTAAATTTCCAAGGTGTTTTGATCAAACTTTATTAATTCAAATCATATGACCATTATTAGCGTAATCTTTCCATATGGTTGGAGAAACTAATCTTGAAGGCCTACCTACCTCACAGAAAACATAAGAAAGAATACTGACGTTACATTTAAATGATGGAAATAGAAAAAAACAAGTAAACTACTCTGATCAAAACATTGCTAATTTCAAATCTGTAAATCATTCACAGCGAATGAAAATCATTTATCGAAATAAGTAATGTAATAAATCATTTGCAAACAATAGTTGGATTCATGAGGTCGTCAATATAACTTCAGTTTGAGACATATACACCTCCTCTCAAGCATTTGCAGCTGCAAAAGAGAAAAGAGCGCGCTATATGTCTAAAAGAAATCGATGCTAGCTAGGGGTATTTTGAACTCTTTTGGCTAAAGCCTACAAGCCTAGCTTTACGGTGTTGCAGATTGCCATCAGAATTGAATTTATTTATGAAAATCCACATATTATCGACCACGTGCATGTTGGGTAGTTCGGCAACTAATTAAGGAGCAGGTGTTGTTTATGTAAAGCGTGATACTTATCATCTATGGGGATTTTATAGGACCCTCTCTAAGTGCTTGAGAAATAGTGGTAAGTGTAGCTAGGGGGGATATGAAGAGATGAGGAGGAACTAGAAATTAAAAGATTGATGATGTAGACTACATTGGGGGGGTTGTGTACACTCATCATCCAAGGATGAAGGAGATCATGTTATTGTCTTCAAAGTTCAAGCAGATACGCATCGTAAGTCACATTTTGTTGACAATACGGGAAATTTTTTCAATCATTATAATAAATAAGGTCACAACGAGTCATCTTGTTTCCAATTACATGGGACTCCTTAGTGGTGTGGACACCGGCCCCGTCGAGGAAGAGGAGCATCCAAGAATAACGGAAAGAGGAGGCCATAGGCCATGGCAGAGGGCCTGCCCGGGAAACGAAGGTCTTTCTTTTCGGAGGAATTATCCAGGCAAATTTATAAGAACCGGAAAAAGAAACAAGCACGGCAAAAAGCCACGTCCAAAGCCAAACGGCAATACAGAAAAGGTTAAGAACGACCCCATATCAAGCGACAACTAGCCAAAAGGTACAAAGGCTAACCGAAGCAAACAAAGACGAAAATAAAAACCAACAATCAAACACCCACCCAAAACACCAAACACGCCAATCAAACTCCACAAAAACTTAGGACACTTCAACATTAATGGACAGCACCGACACGATGTTTCTTCCAAGCAAGATGCCCCATAATCGTATCCATGATATGACTAACAAGTTGAGAAACCAATCGTCTCTCCGTCGTAAAAAAATGTCGATTCCCTCTCCGGCCAAATATTATAAACAGCCGCAGATAAAAGGAGTTTATGCATCAAACTTTTCGGAGCTGTGGAAACATCAGAAAGAGCATTGATAGTATCATTCCACGCACAAGGAAACAATCTCCAAGTAACTCTATCCATAATCTCCATCCAAAGTTCTTTCGAGAAGGAACAATCAAAGAACAAAGTTTGTCGGGCTGGTTATGCATTCGGGATCTCGTAAGAAGTAAGAACCCGTTGATGCAATGGAAGTTGCTAGTTTTGTTGGAATGTTAGCAACAGGCCGGTTACAACATATTGTAGACTATGTAATTGTAACCAACAAAGATTTTATGTAAGTTAAGAACAACAATATTTAATTAGATTATCGACTTGTTTGTTTTGAGGAATGTAAGAAAGACGCAACGTTGTCCGATAGGATTACTGATGTGAAAATACCGAAACCCAACTAACAAACAACTCACTAGTTTGGCCTCACAATAAACACGTAATTTCCCAAGAACAATGAACTAGGTTCTTATACGAGATAATAAGCGGAATATGATCAATGAACATGAGATGACTAACTACTAAGCATATGCAATGACATATAACCATATAATGCAAGATAAAGCTAAGTAAGAGAGACACCGAGATTTTTACGTGGAAACCCAAATCGAGAGAAAACCACGGGCGGAGGACGCCGAGAACTGATTCACTATCACTTGATGCTAGTTACACTGAGATGTTACAAAGCTTTGCAATTGAGAGAATCTATGGCTTCTTTCTCTTTGTTCTTGAGCTCTCAACTAGCTAATATTGGAGAAGATGAATATAGTGCATAATTCAAAAGAGGAGAGTGTGAGTGTGTATATGGATGAGGGAACACTAGGTACACCATAAAACATTAAACAACTCATGGGTATGGCTTCCTATCAATAAACAATTTTATAGAGGAGTGAGTTGTCAAGCAAAAAGGCTAATGGAAGCTTCATCCGGCCAAAATAGACCCGGGCGGGTCACATGCGGGTAAGGAGCCGCAGATAACCCGCAAGCACTTCCAGCAACAGACTAAACCGCGGGTGACAGCCGCCGGCGACCCGCCGATGCTACTGATGCTCCGTTTTGATTTTTCGATGAAGGCAAGCCATATCTCACAAATCTCCACCCTTGACTTCAACCAAAAAACCATACAACGAAATAAACTCCACCAAATCTTCAATCCAAAACAAGACTCGAAAGCAAACTCCACCGATCTTCATCTCAAGCCAAAAACAACTACTTAAAAAACAAGTGACACCAAAGTGATCAAGTCCTCTCATTTCAAACCAATAACCAAAAGTGGTCCTCCGCCGGCACTCCCCGAAGGGCATCAACCCCGTCTATCAACACCAACCAACTCCAAACACAAATTGAACTTGGCAACCGGAAGCGGCTTCGTTAGCATATCCGCTGCATTGTCGTCTGTACTTATCTTCACGACTTTGAGATCACCTCTCGCTACTACCTCTCGGATATAATGGTGACGAATATCAATATGTTTCGTCTTATCGTGAAACATCCGATCCTTGGTCAAAAGAACCGCGCATTGATTGTCGCAAAAAACTTCTCAACCTTCAAATGCTCACATAACTCACCAAAGAATCATTTGAGCCAGACACCTTCTTTCACGGCTTCGCTAACCGCCATATATTCCGCTTCCATTGTGGATAAGGCGATGGTGGGTTGCAAGTGTGCCCTCCAACTAATTGCACACCCATCAAGAGTAAACACGTATCCGGTGACGGATCTTCTATTGTCAATATCCTTGCCGTGATCGGAATCTACATAGCCAAGTAGCCCCGAAGAATTTCTCCCGAAATGCAAACACAAATCCGCCGTCCCCTTCAAGTAACGAAAGATCCATTGGACAGCTTTCCAGTGCTCTTTACCCGGGTTGGCCATATATCTTCTAACCATAGAAACTGCATAAGCGAGGTCCGGTCGGGTACAAATCATGGCATACATCAAAGATCCCACCGCACTAGAATACGACACTCTCTCCATATAGGCAACATCGGCTTGAGTCGAAGGACTTAAAGCTAATGATAGCTTGAAATGAGGCACAAATGGAGTGTTGACAGACTTTGCTTCACACATACCAAATCGGCGAAGAACTTTCTGAACATAACCTCCTTGACTGAGGTACAACTTTCTCGCCTTTCTGTTACGAACAATCTCCATACCAAGAATCTTTTTTTGGAACGGTGTCCGAGCCTATGGCCCGACTAATCCCCGACAAGATTAGGGCTAAAGCATGCCTCTTTGTAAATGTCCATATGTTGCGCATGAAGGGATTCGAACCTGGGTTAGACGCTATGAACCCCCAGCCTTATCCACTCCACCACAACACTGATAGACTCCATACCAAGAATCTTCTTTGCGGCTCTCAAATCCTTCATGTCAAATTCTAAACTTAATTGGTCTTTCACTTTCTGAACTTCTCCCATGTCTTTAGCTGCAATTAGCATGTCATCTACGTATAAGAGCAAATACAAGATCGACCCATCGTCACACCTTTTTTTATAAGGTTCATCTAGACTTTGTCTAAACTACATCCTTGGCAATTTAGAACTTAAAATTCGGCCGCCTAAGACTAAGTCTGGCCACAAGATGCGCACGAAGCTATTCGAACCTGAGGTGAATGGGATACCATCCACATCCCCCACAGGCCTTACCGCTACGCCACAAGCCTTGTGGTTTCGTCACACTTCTTGAAGTAAACGCAGTTGTCGTACGACGAATTTGACAAACCGTGTGCAGCCACAAAAGCGTCGAATCTCTTATACAATTGCCTAGGAGACTGTTTGAGGCCATAGAGAGACTTTATCAATTTGCACACGTGACCTTCTTTACCCGGAACTTCAAATCCTTCCGGTTGGTGCATAAAGATCTCTTCCTCAAGTTCACCATTTAGAAACGCGGTCGTGACGTCCATTTGCTCAAGCTCCAAATCATTGGGCGCGACCATCTCTAGCAATGCACGAATAGAAGTATATTTTGCCACCGGTGAAAAGATGCCGTTATAGTCAACGCCAGGAATTTGACCATAACCATTTGCAACCAACCGAGCTTTATACCTTGGCTTTTTATCCGGAGTGGCCCCTTCCTTCAATTTAAAGACCCACTCAACGAACGGTCTTCTTACCCTTAGGAATGAGGACAAGCTTCCAATTTCCATTCTTTAGCAAGGACTCCATCTCCGCTTTCATCACCATCAACCATTCATCCGCATCATCTAGCTTCATAGCCTCACTATAAGAAGTAGGCTCAACCGTACCCTCTATTTCCTCCGCTACATTTACGGCATGTGCTACTAAATCGTCTTCTTCGGTATATCGTGTAGGACCCACGATTTCCCTTCTTCCCCTATCACGAGCAATGCACGATTCTGGCGTTTGTTGCAAAGGTTGTGATGATGAATCATCTTCCACTTGAATACCTGTAGAGGTAGAAAAAGAAGAAGCGACATTTAAATCGTTAGTAATAATCGGGCTCGATGTTTGAGCCATAGGTAGCTCCACCTCAACCGGAAGTTTCTCTTTTGGTGATTCGTAAATGGGTTCAGATGTAGGAGATGACGAATCATTCAACATCGAAGATTCGTCAAAAGTGACGTCTCGGCTTATAAGGATCTTCTTTATTTCCGGGCACCATAGTCTAAAGCCTTTGACCCCATTTTTTTTTTTAAAGGTGTTCGGCCAAAGCCCGACTAATTCCCGACAATTTTGGGGACTAAACATGGCCCCACTTAAATGTCCTCAGGCATGCGCACAGAAAAGCTAGAATTCCGTTAGGGCGCTATGAACCCCCCGAGTGTTAACCAATCCGCCACAACACTGTTGACCTTTTGACCCCATCTTTGTATCCAAGGAAATTGCATTTGATAGTTCTTGGTTCTAACTTCCCATTATCAACTCGTGCATACGCCAGACAACCAAATATCTTCAAATTCGTGTAATCAACCGGTGATCCGTTCCAAACTTCCATGGGAGTCTTCTTCTCAAGAGCGACCGATGGAGACCGATTAATTAAGTAACAAGTGGTAGAAGCCGCTTCCGCCCAAAATGACTTAGGCATCTTTGAGTTAGAAAGTATGCAACAAACTTTCTCGAGAATAGTGCGATTCATCCGTTCGGCCACACTATTTTGTTGAGGAGTGTGGGCAACGATGCGATGCCTCGTAATGCTATTCTTCCGACAATAGGCATTAAACTCCTTCGAGCAAAATTCCAAGCCATTATCCGTTCGGAGGTATTCCACCTCTTTACCGGATTGCTTCTCGATCATCGTCCTCCAATCTCTAAACACTTCAAATACATCACTCTTGCGCCTCAAGAAGAATGCCCACACACAACGTGAGAAATCGTTGATAATTGTGAGCATATACGAAGCTCCACCATAAGAGTTAACTCGGGCCCCCAAAGGTCGGAATGAATGTAATCAAGTGGCCCTTTAGTCGTGTGAATGCCACTTGAGAACCGGACCCTCTTCGTCTTGCCATTCACACAATGCTCACAAAACTGCAAATCGGTAACTTTGTGGCCGTTCAAAAAGTCACGTTGACTTAGCTTGGTGATGCCTCCAAGGCTCATGCAACCGAGACGTAGATGCCACAACTTGGTTAGATCACCATCGGACATTTTCTTTGAAGCAATCGGAACATCACCTGTAACGGTTTGTAACGGTTTGACCCTACAAAATGTAAAGGTTAGCGGTCTTCCTTAGAGCCTTCATCATAACTAGCGCTCCTTGTTTGACCGCTAACCCTTTCGAATGATGAAGCCTTCATCATAACCCTTCCTTAGAGCATTCTCCGTCTTTGCCAATGAACTTGTAACCCTTTCGATCAAGGGAACTAAGAGAGAGGAGATTTCTTCGGAGTTCGGGAACATATCTCACATCCCCAAGTGTTCGGGTGATGCCATCATGCATGCGAATTCTAATCGTACCCTTATCGATGATAGGGCAAGAAGCATTGTTCCCCATCATTACCACGTCTTCGGGAACCTTCTCATACGTGTGGAACCAACTACGGTGGGGACACATGTGAAAAGTGCAACCCGAATCTAGAATCCCCTCTTCCGAGGTATTCATCATCCCCTCGGAGACCATCAAGACTTCACCATGACAAACTCCAACTTCACCATGCTCAACAACATCGGCTCTTCCCCGGAGGTACCCGTTGTCTTGTTCTTGGCTTTGGTTTTTGGCTTGAAACTTGAAACATTCTTCCATGGTATGACCCTTCCGTTTACAAAAGTTACAAAATTTTCTCGGTTTTCCACGAGATTTTGATCTTGATTTGCTTGATGAACTCGAGCATTTTTCAAAAGGTCTTCCTCTTGGATTTAATCCTTCGGCCCTTGGTTCATGACTGGGATTAATCTTCTTCATCTTCTCCTTCGAGCTCAAAGCGGTATACACCTCATCAAGAGAGAGGAAATCCCGACTATATATGATAGTATCCATGAATGTACCAAATGACGGTGGCAAAGAGCACAACAATATTAGACCCAAATCCTCATCGTCATATTTCACCTCAAGGTTCTTCAAATCACCAACTATCTCCTTGAACTTCGATAGATGGGCCGTAACTGAACCACCTTCAGATAAACGTAAGGCATATAACTTGAGCTTCATATGAAGCTTATTGGGTAAGCTCTTTTCCATAAACATCTTATCTAGTTTAGTCCAAATTTGGTACGACATTTCCTCTTCCGCTACATCTTATAAAATGTTGGGTCTGAAATCATATAAGTATGGTTAGTACTACTAGACTAACATACTTACTACTGCTGAGGTATTTTGAAGATACTACTGCTGAAATCAAAGAGGTGATTACTACTGTTGAGTTACTACTGCCAGAATTGAAGAAGTTACTACTACTAAGATTGTTAGTACTGCCAGTTAATGCTGCTTGATAGTATTGCTGGTTAGTGCTTCTAGACTAAGTTAGTACTTCTTATGTTTTGATATTACTGCTGCTTTGTAATAAAGACCGAAGAGTACTTGGAGCTAAAGGAAAGGACTTGAAGATAATTATGAAGCTGATTTTGTTGAAGATTTATTTCCTTTCATAGTTATCTTGTATGTGTATATATAGTTAATAGGCTTTGTTTAGAAGAGAGGTTGTTTTTTAGAGTTTTTCGTGTGTTTAGAATTTTAGCCTCAAGATTTTTTTGATCCCTGCAATAGAGAAGTATTGCACGTCTGTTGATCTTGATTAACAGATTAGGGCTTTGGTTTGTAATCATACGATTAAGATCAATACAAAACTTGTGATTTGACTTCATTGTTTTCTTTCTTGATTGTTTATCGAATTGATTACGCAAATTCTGTAAACAAAATATCTGAGTTGTTAAATTCTAGACTTAGAATTTTGGCCCTCATATAAAAAATCGTTAGATAGATGTAGTCTAATCAAGGATTGGGCCTTTAAATCATTTAGTTCCTTCTCTTCCTCCGTCCAAGCACCGGGCATGAATGGCCGACCCAAAATACACTTGTGTAGACTTTGTTGAATGAGGACATCTCTCATCTTTATCTTCCATAAGGGATACGAGTATCCCGCTCCAACAAGGGAAGGTCAAATTTCATCGTTGACATGAATGAAAATAACCTAGCAAATCAATAATCCCACAATACTTCTATCGATCACAAATCTCAGTATAAATAACTTGGGCTCTGATACCAATTGATGTGAAAATACCGAAACCCAACTAACAAACAACTCACTAGTTAGACCTCACTATAAACACGTAATTTCCCAAGAACAATGAACTAGGTTCTTATACGAGATAGTAAGCGGAATATGATCAATGAACATGAGACGACGACTAAGTACTAAGCATATGCAACGACATATAACCATATAATGCAAGATAAAGCTAAGTAAGAGAGACACCGGGATTTTTACGTGGAAACCCAAATCGGGAGAAAACCACGGGCGAAGGACGCCGAGAACTAATCCACTATCACTTGATGCTAGTTACACTGAGATGTTACAAAGCTTTAGAATGGAGAGAATCTATGGCTTCTATCTCTTTGTTCTTGAGCTCTCAACTAGCTAATATTGGAGAAGATGAATATAGTGCACAATTCAAAAAGGAGAGTGTGAGTGTGTATATGGGTGAGGGAACACTAGGTACACCATAAAACATTAAACAACTCATGGGTATGGCTTCCTATCAATAAACAATTGTATAGAGGAGTTGTCAAGCAAAAAGGCTGATGGAAGCTTCATCCGGCCAAAATAGACCCGGGCGGGTCACCTGCGGGTAAGGAGCCGCAGATAACCCGCAAGCACTTGCAGCAACAGACTAAACCGTGGGTGGCCGGCGCCGTTGACCCGCCGGGATAAAAATCACCTGTGCTAAAATTCCCCGTGTCATCCATGTCCACCAATCAGATGAATACACG
The DNA here is from genome assembly GCA_001633085.1 of Carthamus tinctorius. Lineage (NCBI taxonomy): Eukaryota > Viridiplantae > Streptophyta > Magnoliopsida > Asterales > Asteraceae > Carthamus > Carthamus tinctorius. Next base: position 1,627 of record LUCG01078746.1, on the reverse strand, counting down.
TCATCGAATATGAAAAGAGATAAAATTAGTTTAAAAAATATATAAAGCTGATTTGTCATTAATTCATTGGTTGGATAGGATGAGATAGGGGAATTTGGTAAAGGAGATTTCTATCCTGACCCGCCGATGCCCTGCTGATGCTCCGTTTTGATTTTTCTACGAAGGCAAGCCATATCTCACAATTACCAAATGGAAACAAAAGTAGAAGCCAATCAAAAAGATTGTGTGGGGTTTCCAGGAGGATTGACGCTTGACAATGTGCTTTATGTTCTACAGTTGACATGCAATCTGATTCTTGTGATTACTGATTAGCGCAGTCAGATGGACTTTAGAGATTATTGTGATTACATTGTTTGCATCATTTAGTCTACTGCATTAATTATGAGACCTAGCTAGATATCTTCACCAATACAACACTTCTTTTATGCCTTGTTCAGAAACTCAAGTTGATGTCTCGTGAGGTGTTAGCTATATTTGTATACATGCATGTAGATGGTTATGAGCTGCTTCTGCTTCCTATAATTTAGCTTATAGTTCCCTCATGGTTTTATGAGGTGCTTCTGCTATATTTGTTTTATGGGGGCCGTACAGAACATCAAATCCAAAGGGGCATCAAGTTTTCATCTATTATTGTTAGTTTAGGTTTAATAATTTGGGAGTTCGGCTTTAATTAAAAACATAGGATCAAGTTTTCATGTATTATTATTAGTTTTAGTTTATTAAAAATGCATGAACACCTCGTTTTCGGTGATGTATGTTTATATTTTGTAATTCGGGGTTTTGGTTTTTATGTCCCACTTTATATTTTCATTATAACTAATGAAAATTGTTGAGGGGTTGAGTCGTCTAACTTGACTAGGTCCTAAACATTTTTACAAAACATTTGTCTTTTCGTTTTATTGCTTAAAAAATAGGCACGGGGCATTTTTTTAACATTTTCCCCCAAGCCATCAAAATCCTCATGATCAACCCCGTGATTCATAGCTATAAACATTTTGCAATATATTTTTACTAAAATATCATACATATGTAACCACCAACAGTTACTAGGTTGGTAGTTTCAAATAAATAAAAGGATTAAGACTACCTTCACCCAACACTAAAAATATAAAAATATAGGTATTTTTTCCTTCAACCTAACATTAAAACACTAAAAAGATGGAAATCAATAAAGGTGGCCTTTAAAACAAATTACTAATATTCTATTCAACTTTTAAAAATAAATATACATATATTGATTAAAAGTTTAATATGTTAACATGTTTGTTATTATTATAAAATGGAAGTTGATTTTAGTGTCATTTTGATGTAGAGTTGCAGTTTTTTTTTTGGTGTTGAAAGGTCCCATCATTTTAGTGTTGTGTGTGTGTGTGGAGAAGTTCAAATGAGAAGTGTAAAAAAAATGAGAAGATAAAAAGTGATTTCTAGCCCTTCATCGAGTCGAAAATTGCGGCTTTGACTATGAAGCACGGGATAATTCCCAGAAAAGTATACAGAAGACGGAAGAGTAGTTTCGTAACTTTTATTAATAGACGACAAACAAGTTCATATATGAACTCATTGATTGATAAGTAAATTACACAGGTTCATGTATGAATATATATATATATATATATATATATATATA
>LUCG01078727.1:0-23047 GCA_001633085.1 Carthamus tinctorius | reverse complement strand
GTCGAAGAATGTCTTACGTTTTCAGGTCGTTGTCGTGCGTCATGTAAGTTTTTACCCAAACACGGGTATCCCACAAACATACACTTTCTACTTCGACTAGCGAATTTACCCCCCTTTGGCTTGTTGATTATGAGCAAAACATAACGATCCAAGCACCCCGAATGCTATCTAGGGATGAAAGAGAACTGAACACATTTTTATATGGAGTTTTAGCATAAAGGACACTGAATGGGTGCGGTTATTAGATGGGTTTTCGTGAAGACACACCACCCTCCAAGAAAAAACATAGGCAAATCCGATTGAAAACGTAATGAATAAGCTACGTTTAAAGTTTGTTTGTGCTTCCTTTTGACTTGCCCATTTTGTCAAGAGTACTGTCACAAGATGCTTAGAATAAAATGTTGTTTGCCAAGAAAAACATTTTCATGCAATTAAACTCCGTCCTATTGACACTCCGCACAACTTTAGTATTTTGTGAAAATTCCTGCTTAATCATTGCAATAAAGGACATAAAAACTTGAATACCTTAGTTTTGTTGATAAATAAATAAACCCATACAACTTAGGAAATTCATCTATTAATGTCAGAAAATAATGTGCACCACAAGATGAAGATGTGTTGTAAGGACCCTATACATCACATTAAACTAACTCAAAAATCCGAGTAGCTTTATTGTTACATAAGGAGAAACTTTCTCTAGGTTGTTTAGCACAATGGCAAGCATCACACGCTTTTATTTAATTTGTTTGTAGAGGTACTAATAAATGGAAGTGACTTTAGTACTTTTTTAATAGGTGCCCTATACGTCTATGCTAAAGCTCTAAGAAAGAAGTACCGAGAACTAAAGCCAATCGAATGTTTGACACCTTCTGAAAGCAGTAAAGTCCATCTCGTCTATCACCTTTTCCAATCAGCTCCCCCAAATGATAACCTTGCATAGCATATAGGCTGGATGATTGTTTAATTCGTCCCGTAAAACCTTACGTTTAGTATAGTATGTCGACACAGACATATTCCTCGGTTGTTCACAAAAGGAGCGACGTTCGATTTGAGTTGCTGGATTCGAGGGCCATTAACCACTGAAAAACGCTTATTTAGATCTTCCCACAACAGCTTCTCATTATCGTAGTTTGATAATGTATATTTTACATCTGGATCAATAATGTTCATGATCTAGGAGACAAGGATACAACGAATTACGAGCCATCAAGATGGTGTCAGAAAAAAAAAGCATAAAAGCAAACCACCAAGGAGCTATTCGAGTGGTGTCGACTACCGAGGTTAGAAAACATAAACATGAAAGTCTGTATAGGACGTATCATGGTACCAAACATACTTTAGGCACAAAATATATATAACATTTTTCCTAGAATTATAACATTGATCATATTTTTGATATTTAGAGGAACATTAAGCATATAAACTCTAAATTTCCTTATAAAGTATGTATGTATATGTGGATGTATGTATGTATGTGATGGATATACATACATGATGATTTAGCCCTTGAGAAAATACAAGAATGTATGGCTTCAAGTGTCTAAATTCGTAACTCATCTCTTTCTTCCTTCTTCTTCTCATCGCCTCCATAAATGGTTGTTTGCATCTCAATCGGCAATCCAACAATGAGGTTTTGATCTCAATTGTCATATGTCGCAATCCAACACTACTACCTCCAACAACAACAACAACCGTAAGCGCTCATCTGCCACCACTTATACATCTCCACCACCACCAACCACCACCACCACCACCACCGGCGGCGGCGGAGGAGCAGCTCACTTCTCCGGGATGAAGAAGGCCAAGTCACAGGCCGTCTCTTGCTCATTGGACAACAAAAACGGCTTCCAACATCACCAATTCGATAGCAATTCCTCCCCTGTCGATCCTTCCTCCATGATCGAAGATCCAACTGAAAACGATGCTGGAGGACGCTCCTCGTCTGCTGGTGGATTTACCGCCAATTTGTCCCGTAAGAAAGCAACGCCGCCTCAACCTGCTAAGAAGCTCGTAATCAAGCTACTCAAAGGTCATCGATTTTATCTCTTCTTACCTAACTCCAAATTTCTATATCTAATTTTTATAGGGAATTTTCAATTTTGTTTCACGTTTCGTGGTATTGTATGGGGTTTTGGATATATGGATTGATTATGTATCGTTTATCACAGATTATTTGGGTTTTAAGCTGAGATTGAGTAGCTAATTGTAAGAGTTCTCCAATTATTAGGTTTCAATTCATTATCATTTTCAGAATATTGATTGCAGTCTGGATTCGGTTTTAGGATGCTGCCTTCTTCCTTTGTGGCTAACATCATCTTAAGGGAGTCAGAAATTTTCTAGGGTATTACAATTACTCCCAACATCAGAATGTCTATGGGGGAAAATCTTATGTTGTAGATGAAAAAGGCTGTGATGTAGTGATCTATTGTGCACTCCGGAAGTTACTGTGTAAAACCCTAAAATACTGTTAGCTGTTAACTATTATATGCAGATGTAGGAGCTTTCATTGAGAGCACATGAAGTTTACTTGAGTGTTTTGTCTGATTAAAGGTTGGTACTTGGGAAACTAAGAACACATGACACTAAACAAAATGTTATGTTTTGGAGATGATATTCACTGGTTACCTTATAAATTGCACATCTGTATCTCTATTTATCTATTTTTTATGATTGTGTATTGTTGTTTTTATTTGTGGATTGGCAAGACATTTTAAAGTTTTGCAAATCTTCCTTGACAATAGTGTTCCTAATTTGTTCTCTTTTAAATAGCTCAAAGGCATGGAACACAACTTCTTACTTTCTTTATTTGTTTGTACATTAGCATAATATTACCAATTTCAATCCAAGAATGCCATGGTGTCCTGTGTCCCTAATATAATGAACATGTGAAAATACAGCTCTCTTCGGAGATGGCTGGTTTAGGAAACAAAAAATCCTTCATTTTTCTATAAAGTCTTTCACCTGTGTCTTTTCGGATTTGGTGGTAGGGCCATAAATTTACTTTCGATGGTGGACTTGGAATGAAAGTATCATTCCTGTTTCATCACACCAGAAGTGGAATGTATTTGTTTATGGCCTTAAATCTTTATGGTGATCTTTGAAGTGTCTCCAGTTAAAATGGAGCATGGATCTGTGATAAACCAAAGTAGAAAACATCAATAATGGTCCTTGGTCGAGGGGTTGAATTGTACTTTGAAATTCTATAGTGGACCCAACAACTTTCATGTTATTCCATTACTCCCAAAAAGTCCAAAATGAAAAAAGAACCCTTGTTGTAGATTACTTTTCAACCTGCAACTCCTTTCTATATGTGGTCTCTAACATAGTTAGATTGATTATTGGAATCAATAGCATGAGGATTGAAAACATTCTAAAGGGTGCCTAATCCCTTACAATTTATGCACATCCTTTTGCTTCGTAACAACAATACTTAAAACGACGAATGTATAGAGTTGTTTGGGATAGCTTGAAAATATGATATGATCAAAGAAAGAAATATGGATTTAGAATAAAACCCAAAATTTCAGTTTGGAAGAGAGAAAAATCTCTGAAGTAAAAAAAATCAATTTATGTTATACAAATGCTATGCGGGTTAAGCATGATGCTGAAATAAATTTCTGATCTTTTTTATGTGACTACTTAAACTTTTAGTGGTATATGAAACTTTGTTAAAAATGTTCCTTTCTCTTCCTTGTATTTTCTCTTAAAGCCAAGCCGACGTTGCCGACAAACTTTGAGGAGAATACATGGGCCATCTTGAAGTCAGCGATTAGCGCCATATTCTTGAAGCAGCCAGATCCTTGTGATTTAGAGAAGCTTTATCAAGTGAGTCATGCTACATGATTTTTTTTGTACTATGAAGTATCTGTTTACCATCCATTGACTTAATTCTGATTGTTAAATGTTAATAGGCCGTTAATGATCTTTGCCTCCACAAGATGGGGGGAAGTCTTTACCAACGGATTGAGAGGGAGTGTGAAGCTCACATATCTGCTGCTTTACAATCATTAGTTGGCCAAAGCGAAGATCTTGTGGTTTTCTTATCACTTGTGCAGAAAACCTGGCAAGATTTTTGTGACCAAATGTTGATGATCCGTGGTATAGCATTGTATCTTGACCGTACATATGTGAAACAAACTCCAACTGTGCGATCGTTATGGGACATGGGTCTTCAACTCTTTCGTAAGCATTTATCACTAGCTTCAGAAGTTGAGCACAAAACAGTATTCGGCCTTCTGAAAATGATAGAGAGTGAGAGGTAAACTACCAGACCTTTTGACAGAATATCTTTCCTTGTAAAGTAAAAAAATAACTGCATAGTTATAAAACTTAACAGGATAAGAGATGCATAGTAAATTGTGCCTTTAGGATCTTGTTGCAAGTGCTGTTACACCTTTGTATTTTTTTTATGACATATTCAGAATCTGAGAGGTAAACTTTACCATTACCATAAGCTTATGAGACATGAGAAACATGCATCAGTGATCAGTCCAAGAGGCATCACAACACTTCTGTTGTTGCTTGACTTAATGTTAGTCATCCAAGTTGATGATGTCGTATATATTGTTTATGGGGTTTGACTTGCTAAACACAGCTTCAGCTTGCTGAAGCTAATGGTATTTTTTTAAAGTACATGGTAGTGGATGCAAGACCTCTTACCCTAGTGTGTACTACTGTACTATTTCATTCGTGAATCATATTTGTGGTAACAATTGAACTAGCTATCCAGATTTGTAACTTTCCAAGATCGTCCGATTGAAGATTTTTTGGTCAGTTTACATAAAGAACTCCAATATAGAATCTTGTGCCTTGTAAAACAAAGAAGGTGGTTGTCTAGTTTGCTTGTCCGTCCTCTTGTAAGGCTGCTCCGGTGGATTATTTTCAAATGTTTACAATGTTATCTCCCCTGGTTAAGAAAAAAGGAGAAGGGGCTTGTTTCACTTTTTATGCAACAGTGAGGATGCTTTCTATTGTTGTGTTGTGGCTTCCTCTCCCGATTTTTGCAAGTGTAATCTGCAAAGAACAGTTTTGGGCACTGCTGGTCATAAGCTGCAACTCCCTGTGGCTACGAAGTCATTACTCATTACTTTTTTGCTGTTTTGTCTGCCCAACAACATATGGGCAGGTTTTTTTAAAGAAGTGTGTCCAAGCCTGATATGCAAATAACATTGATAGAAGGATTTTTCCTTTGAAGTTAGGGTAACAACTCAAATAAAAATGAATTAAGGAATAAGACATTAGCATTAGAAAGAGTACAAAGGCATTCCGGGCCAACTACAATACAAGGCATGAGTGATAGCGAAGCCAAGCTGATTCTCATATGTGTAGTAATCGTCAATGTTCAAATACTTGAGAATAGGGCTTGTACTATGTGCACTTCGTCTCTACAATTCAATTTGCATCATAACACTCTTTGTTATTCGCCTTTACTCTTTTTTGCCTTCTCATGTTACCTGCCTAATTGTTGGTCATGCATCACTCTTGGGGGATAAGCACTTAGCTAGCTCAAAATAAGAGGCTTTGGGAGTCCATATAAAGGGTTTACAAGAGGAGATTTAAGTCATTGCTATTGTTGTTAATGTCATCCCTCCTTCCCAATATAAGGGTTTATTTTTCCTTTTTAAATGTCCTCTTTCTGGGTTAGGATTAGAATACACGCCCTACTAATTCATTTGGTGGTGAAATTTGAAGAAGAAAAACTGTTGGTGTAAGTGGAGTAGCTCAGAAGTTTAACCCACTGTTTAATAATAGAGGCAAAATAAGTAAGTAGCTGATGATTTTTTTATCAGTTACTGTGAAGGGAAAAGTTGTTTTTCAAAATTATTTAAGTAAACTTCAACGATATTACCAACATGATCACTCTGTTACACTGCTGTTCAATTGACTGATAGAATTGGTCAATAGGGTTAGAGTTGTGTTTGATTGAAGTACAAAGGTTCCAACTGAAACATGTAAAAGTAAGATCATCGTCTTCCATCTTCTACCGAAACTGTTACTACCCCACCCCTGGACCATGAAAGATTACTACCAGGAACTTGGAAGGACCAGCCTATTTGGTGTTCCTGTAATGAATAATGATGTTCAATAGATATTTAAGATATGTTAAGATGTATTATTATTGATTTGGACAATGTAGATGTGTACAAAAATGACTAGTTTACTGACTCTCCATCAAACCATACAAATATGACTCAGCTGACTTTCACATTTTTTTAGCATTCACATTATTCTTCTTTGTATGATTAATTGGATCAAACCCTTTTTTGGTGTATTAAAGTTGCCTCTAAGCTCTGTCCAAATGAAATCTTTCTCAGATTTTGTAAATCTCGGAAACAGGGGTTCTATTGCGTATGCGTTGCGTTTATTTCCTTAGAACTTTTTGACGGTAATCTAATAACTAATTTGATCACCATTGATCATTTGATCATCTTCTGTCACCATCATGTTCTCAATCCTGGTAATTCATATATTACCCATATATAATGTTTGATTAATGATTTAGATTCACTATTGATTTGGGCCATTTACCACAAGTGCGTGCTAAGACCCTCACCGTTTTTACACGAGGAATGACTTACTCTTATTGGCTTGAAAGTAGTTTTATTTAGAGCCATCGTGCTTATCTCAGATATAACCTAGTTCCCATTGATCATTTTGTTAGTCAATAGCAGGAAGTATCTGGAAAATAGTTTATAGGATTGGGTTCAATATTTTTCTTGGTCAATGTCACTTGTTAATTATGTGTCAGGAGGTCAAATGAGAACACATAGTTTTCAACCAAGGATTATTAGTGAATTATCTGAATATGGCTTATGATAACTGAAATATGATTGTGCTTGGAAAAGGTTTTTACTCTCCTTATTGTATTTTGAATTCAAGAATAGTTACGTGATTAGTATCTTTTAAATGCTTAGTGAGGTATTAACTGCTACCAGCTGTATCATCGATGTCATTAGATGCTGTTATCACCAAGTACACCTAATGTACATATAAAGTATATGGGCTAGTCTAATTTGTAGGATCTCATGTAATGAGTAGTGTTTCTGGAAGTGATATCATTAGAATCAATCCTCTCATCTGGTGAGCCCTGCCTTGTGTGTTTTTATAGGTTGCCCAGATGCTATTAATTGGTATTTCACAGATGCTATCTTATCTATATATAGCTGGATATATTGTGATAATATAGATGATTCAAGTCTAGATTCTGATTTTCCATATTCTGGCACTCACCACTTGAGGACACCGCCCCAACATGTTGAAGTATTATTTTTTTGCTTCTGATGACACATTACACAATGTTCATTGTCTTAGTTCATGCTGCTCACATGATTTTTTCCAGTATGACAACCTTGCTGAGCAAACCTTTTTACAAGGATAGTATACTCTCTCTTTCAATGGTCCACAAGTAATCAACTATCTTGTTCATATAATGATATAAAGCCACACTTCAGTAAACAATTGGAGACTGCAATGTATTGACCTATTCTTATTTTATATAGACAATTTTAAGAAATGAGAGGTTTGAGTTTATGGGTTTGTATGACCTGTTTTGTGTATCACTAGATCGAGAATATCAATAAAAAAAATACTTATTATAACTTTTTAATTATCATCATTCATGTTGGTTTCGGCCTTTATGATCACTACCATTCACTTTAATTGACATAGAGCAATAATTGATGTATGTCCTTATGTTACCATATATATGCTATTTCGTGTGAGGATCGTGTGAGAAGTTGAGTTAACGATGAGAAGTGTGAGAAGTGGATCTGGACCCTTCATCTCTTTAATCTCATGCCCTCCCATGAATTGTGTTTTAGAAAGGACTTGATCCGGTGCATCTTGATGCATCTTATCTTGTTACTTCTCATCCTAATGTGTATCCATTTCTCATCCAACAATTGATAACTACTTCTCACACTTCTCATGGAAACATCAATGTCTCACCGGAACCCAAACCTATTGAACAATTGGGTCTTATTTGCTTCAGATGTGAGCTTTTGTAGTTAAACCAAATTGCTTGTTTCAATATTCTCATCGAGTTACATTTGGTCTACATATTCTTATTTTTCTTAATCTTTATGCGCCAGTGTAAAGCATACCCTTCTGAATTCTTTGGTGAACTTTTATGCCATCATTGATAGCATCAACCATGTTTGATAAAGCCAGATTTCATGCTACCATAGTCAAATAGATAATTGCATTATAACATGATGACTCCTGGGGGATAGAGCAGAAAAATGTTGCTACTGCTTTACTTCATACTCTTCTCTTTGAAATTTGACAACTGCTTTATGGCATTTGTGTGTTTGCTTGAAAGCTAAAAGTACAGAATGTTGTGTGTGTTATTCTACAGAGTATAAAAGTAATACTCTTTGGTACATGACCTGCTCTTCTTACCTGGTATTTGATACTTTATCATCTTGTGTAGCATTTATATGGCATGTCCCTTTTTGACTTTGTGTTGACGTGAACCTTGCTTTCTAGTTTTAAGGCCAAGAGCTTGTAAATGTGCTTGTTACTTGTAGAATTTTTTCGGATCCCATTCTTTCCAAAGGAAGAAGAAAAGACATACATACACACAAAGGTAAAAGAACCAATAAGATATAGGATAGCCATTTTGGTTGCAATACATTACTTCATGCTGGTATCATAGAGGTGCATGCCTATTTGATATTTGGAGGGTACTCGAGTGGACTGTTTGGTAAATTCCTCTCTATTTCCTACCCCTGATGATCATACTAACTTGCCCATGAATCGAGTTCGTTATTGAGCTTTATGTTGTGTCAACTTGACTATTATCTTTGTTGCACTCTCTCCCAAAGTATAACTACGAAAGGAAAATGAGAAGTAAATCTGTATACACTTGTATCATTTACGATTAATATGCTCTTATGTTCCACTTTCCAGATTAGGTGAAGCAGTTGATAGGACGCTCCTTAACCATCTTTTGAAGATGTTCACTGCCTTGGGAATTTACTCCGAGAGTTTCGAGAAGCCGTTCCTTGAATGTACATCAGAGTTCTACGCTGCTGAAGGAGTAAGATACATGCAATACTCAGACGTTCCAGACTTCTTGAAGCATGTCGAGGTGCATATAATTCGTCTGTTTCCCCCTTTATAAGATTTCTTTCAATGGTTTATGCTTACTGGTATTTGAGGGTGGTCATAATTGCAGGTAAGATTACATGAAGAACATGACAGATGCCTACTCTATCTTGATGCCAGTACAAGAAAGCCGTTGGTGGCAACCGCTGAAAGGCAACTCCTTGAGCTTCATATTTCAGCAATACTTGATAAGGCATGAATATTTTTTCACTCCCTTGTAAAATTTCAATCTCCCCTTTTTAATGCTCAAACGTGATAACATTCAATTAATACATTAACCTTTGTTAAAACTGACTCCAGGGTTTTATGATGTTGATGGACGGTAACCGAACTCAAGATCTTCGAAGGATGTATGTACTGTTCTCTAGAGTAAATGCTCTTGAGTCCTTACGACAGGCCCTTAGCACGTACATCCGAAAAACAGGGCAAGGAATTGTGATGGACGAAGAGAAGGACAAAGATATGGTGTTCTCTCTCTTGGAATTCAAGGTGTCTCTTGATAAAATATGGGAAGATAGCTTTTCGAAGAATGATATTTTTTGCAACACAATCAAAGAGGCATTTGAGCATCTCATTAATCTCCGCCAGGTACCATTTGTTATCATTTTACAATTCATAACGAGAATATCCAAGTAAACTCAAGGAGTTCTTTCTCTAGGCTCTCACTATGTATGTGTATATATGTAGACAGTTAAGAAAGAAATCATGTCAGTATATGTGTATATATACAACGGAGAAAAAAAAAATCATATCAACACTTGCTGAAAAAAGTTGAACATCAAGCACCCAAATCTTGCTCAGTGTTTAAGAAACTGAGGATCACATCTTGTGCAGTTTCAGCCATCAATCTGATGTGTTCTACATAAAAGGTTTTTAGTTTAGCATTCCTCTGGCTAATGGTTATCTACATCTTAGTGTATCTATTTATAATTATGATTTCATAGCAACACATGTCAAAAGAGAAAGGGTGAAATGGTGGTGGAGGGGTGCTTTTTCTTGCACAAGTAGGGAGAATTCATTGCCGTATCTCTAATTTTCATTGCACGTCTTGTCCAAGTGACCTAAATTTTTTTTAATAAATGCCCCCATTACATTTTAGGAGACATTTTAGTACTATAATTTAAAACGATCACTTCTCCCTTAACGACAAGATATTTAGTTAGGTCAAAGTAGTTACTTTGAGTAAAGATACGATGATTATCAAAGTTACCCTTAAATTCACCCCCTTTTCCCTTTTTCAAGAGATATTCTGAAGTAGACAGTAGTGACATCTTTATTCTATAGAAAGTAAAGTGACGAATTTGATGGTAACTTCTGGTTGTTGCATGGGATTTTTCCCATCATATTCATGGCAAATCTTCATAACAAAAATCACCCACTATGAGATTAATGCCATTATAAATTTGAGCTGGTACAAAAAGTGGCTAAAAATAACATCAAACTTTCACATTAGAAACTACCGGACTTGATGATCTAGACCTATGTCTGATAGCCTACGTATACATCCCTAGTCATTTGAATGGAAGTTAAATGCCCAGAGGTCCAATTCCACATAGTAGTTTTACTCTCTTATCACTACTGTTCCCTTGGCTTTTTACTATGCCCGTTTTATTTCTGAAACTAACAGCATGTCAACGTGTTACTGCAGAACCGTCCTGCTGAGTTGATTGCAAAGTTTTTGGATGAGAAACTTCGTGCTGGGAACAAGGGTACATCAGAGGAAGAATTGGAGGGCACTCTTGATAAAGTCTTGGTTCTGTTCAGATTTATACAGGTACCTAGACATATGATATAACAGTAACTTAATAAAAGAACCATTGCATGATAATAACTCTTTTTGTGTGAGGTTATCCCTTCCATTTGTTTGCTCATGCTTCATATTTTCTTTGCTGACTTGCACCAAAAAAGATTCATCTATTTATGATCATTTTTTGTGATGTAGGGTAAGGATGTGTTTGAAGCTTTCTACAAGAAGGATCTTGCAAAGAGGCTTCTTTTGGGAAAGAGTGCATCTATTGATGCTGAGAAGTCTATGATCTCCAAGGTTCAAATTCTAACTTCTTCTTGACCTAACAAGTGTATCTTTTGATTATTAATCGGTGTGATTGTTATTGTAGTTGAAAACGGAATGTGGTAGCCAGTTCACCAACAAGCTTGAAGGAATGTTTAAGGTGTGTATCCATGTCTTCTAGCATGCCTTCCTATTGATCATTTAAGCCGTATGATGTTCTTCAATTTTGGTCCACAATTTTTCTTTATTTTGTTGTTATTAAAAGGCATTTTAAGCATTTGATAATTATAAACGTAGTCAAATGTTGTTATTTGGTATGGAGTATCACAAGTCTCTTCATCTTTCGATGCTTCGTTAACAATTATTTGCAATCTTACTTTAATCTTACTTTTGTGTTCGATGAGTCCTTCCATCAGTGAATTTTTACAATTATACAAAGAAACAACTTACTAGGGATATCTTCTATCTTATTCACCTATTTTATTATGATAAACTACATAGTACTGAAGTAGTTTTTTAATTTCATTGTTTTAGGACATAGAGTTATCAAAGGAGATAAACGAATCGTTCAAGCAATCATCTCAAGCTAGAACGAAACTCCCTTCAGGAATTGAGCTGAGTGTCCATGTCTTAACAACTGGGTACGCTTTACAATTCCGAACTACTTTGTGACCAAAAATCTGCTTTCTATTAACAACTAATATAAAACATGGGTATTTAAATGCAGGTATTGGCCAACATATCCACCAATGGATGTCCGTCTTCCCCATGAACTGAATGTTTATCAGGTATTCCCCGATGATTTTATCATGTTCTTCAACTTTTTCCCACTCTACTCTTCTGGGATAGAGGTCAGGTCTGCATAAATGTAGTTATTTACCCCTGACCCCACCTTCGGGTGAGATTAGGGATGTAAACGAGCCAAGTTGAGTCGAGTAGTAGGTTAATCGGGCCGGGCTCAAATATTTTTTGAGTTATCGAGCTCGATGCTCGTTTATAGGTTCGAACTTGCGATCGATTACCTCGTTATCGGCTTGAGCTCGATAGTTTTTATATTTTTATTGTATGACTAATAAATATATGAGCATGCTTTGGCTTGAAAAAGGGTATTGCTCGAATGGCTCGGCTTGAAAAATTGAATCGAGTTTTCGAATGAGCCGAGTCAAACATTGGTGTTACTAAGCTTGTTAAGTTAAACGAGTTCTATTTTTGTGTTTGAGATCCAATTGAGCTCGAGAATTATTAGGCCCGAGTTTGAGATAAAGAGCTTGTTAAAAGCTCCACTCATTTACACCCCTAGGTGGGATATACAGGTGTTGTTTAGTTTAACTTTTTTGATCTACAATAAGCTGAAATATATTTACAATGGTGCAGGATATTTTTAAAGAATTCTACTTGAGCAAATATAGCGGTAGGCGATTAATGTGGCAAAACTCATTAGGTCACTGTGTCTTGAAAGCAGAATTCCCAAAGGGAAAAAAAGAACTGGCAGTTTCCTTATTTCAGGTAGGTCTCATTCTCGTGTATACTTTCCATGATGTTTTTTGTTCGGATTATGAACGGTCAAATATGTGATTCAGACGGTCGTTCTGATGCTGTTCAACGATGCGCAAAAGCTTAGTTTTCAAGATATCAAGGATGCTACGAGCATTGAGGACAAGGAGTTGCGGAGAACCCTGCAGTCCCTTGCTTGTGGAAAAATCCGTGTCCTCCAAAAGGTGGTTGTTAAGTTGGATCGATTATTTTTTTTACGTTTTTTTACCCTCTGAGGAACCAACTGATCTTGATTTCTTACCCAGATTCCAAAAGGTAGGGAAGTGGATGACAATGATTCGTTCATGTTCAACGATGGATTTACTGCTCCGCTTTATCGTATAAAGGTGAGAGCAATCAAAAAGTCATGCTAAAGTAATCGTCAATTACACAAATTAGTTTTGGCAATATGACCTATGTATCCACAAGCCAGAGGTAATTTTGGAAACAAATGATCTACTCCTAGGGCTGTAAACGGACCGAACGTTCAACGAACTGTTCTTGAACCGTTCAGCAGGAAGTTCATTTATGTTCTTTTATTTAATAAATAAACGAATATGAACAGGATTTTTTGTTCGTTTAGTCAAATGAACGACCATGAACAATGGTCTTGCTCGTTCATTTACGTTTGTTTACATCTGCTTATATATATATTTGGAAGGGTTCAAACGAGAACCCTTGCTATTTGCGAGAACACGAGAACCTTCGCCCATATACAAAATCATATGTGATTTTACACTAACGAAAAAAAGGGAAGCGGACGATGTACAAAATCACATGTGATTTTACACGCGATTTTATATGTGAATCATATATGATTTTGTACGTGAATTATATATGTGATTTTTGTACATGTGATTTTGTATATGAATCATATATGATTTTGTACATGAATTATATATGTAATGTTTGTACATAAATCATAGGTGATTTTGTACATGAATCATATATGATTTTATACATGGGTAAATGTTCTCGCAAATAGCAAGAGTTCTCGTTTGAACCTCCACCTATATATATATATATCTATATCTATATATATGTTTATATAATGCGACATTAAAATGTAAAATCATAAAGTAAATTAATCTTATAGGATTCATTTTTTATACCTCCTAATGGTTTTTCATTTTGTTATGGCATTATTTACAAATGGAAAAATGGGTAACAATGGTTGTTCTTTTGTTCATTTGGGTTCGTTTAAGTTTGTTCGTTTAGCTTGAGAACGGACACAAACAAACAAAATTTCTTAACGAACAAACATGAACACAACAAATTTCATACGTTTACTTGTCATGTTCTTCAGGTTCGTTTACGGTCGTACCCTCAGACATCACCTTTGGGTGGGATAGGGAATCATATACTGCTCTTGTTTAGTTTGTTTGAATTATCATGATTTATGACCTATGTATCTTGACATTTTACGGAGAGCATGGTTAAAGGAAGTTAATCGTGTGGGGGTACTACAGGTTAATGCCATCCAGTTGAAGGAAACGGTGGAAGAAAACGCAAGCACTACGGAGAGAGTTTTCCAAGATCGTCAATATCAGGTTCAAGATCTTCTCTTAATATATCTAGCATTTTATTTGAGCAAATTAATATTCACCATTTTTCGAAATTACTATATGTGCAGGTTGATGCTGCTATTGTTCGGATTATGAAAACTAGGAAAGTTCTGAGTCACACACTTCTGATAACCGAACTCTTTCAGCAGGTAAACTCATTTTCGTTATCCAAAAAGTGCGATCCTTATATTAAGTATTTGTTTCAATGAATCAACATGACCTCATACCAAGTAGAAAGTGCACCAACAAGGTGACCCCTCTAAGGCCTGAGCCCGAAAGGCCCAATTGGACGTTTTGAAATTTTTTTTCAAAACGGGCATTTTCGGTGCGTTTGGTACACTGGACAGGAAAGAACAAGGATCACCATGTTTGGCAGGATTTTTATGTATAGAACAAGCTGGAACATACTTATGTTTTACCAATATAACCTCAAAATAATACCTAATTCTCTTCTAAAACATCAAACACGCTTTCCTCTTCGCATTATTCATTTTTAAATTTTATTTATTGTATTTTATGCCCTTTAAACTTAAACTTTATTGTCCTAAAAATATTATTTTTATACAATTTTTGTATTTTGATTAATTTTTGTAATTCGTTAAATGTTAATAATTATAAATAATATAGAAAAAGTATAAAATTTTAAACTAATTCAAACTTTTTTATTTTGGTGTCATATTAATCTTCTTGAAAAACACTTTCTGATGTTATATTTTGTTATAAAAATATTTTTTTATTATAAGTTAGTCAATTGCATAATTAATCAAAATATATAAACAACTCATCAGGGTTAAATTGGTCATTTTGTATGTTTTGTTCTGTCCAATTCTGTCTTATCAATTGCTAAACAGTTGTCCTTTTCTGTTCTGTTTTATCATGTCTGGACACGAAACCCACCCTTTTGGACTTAACTGGGCTTTTTCAGGCCAGCCTTTAACCGGGCATGGGCTGCTTTTGGGTCGGGATTCAGGCCTGGGTGTTATTGTGCAAAACCTATGCACCTTCCATTACTCTTAATGCTCTACAGATGAATTCTTGGAATTTAAGAATTTTACTTATATGTTGTATAAGACAATATAGATACAAGGTGAATTGACATATAAACAAATTTTGAAACAGCTTAAGTTTCCGATAAAACCGGTTGACTTGAAGAAGAGGATTGAAAGCCTGATTGACCGGGAATACCTCGAGAGAGACAAGAGCAATCCTCAGATATACAATTACTTAGCGTGAACACCTAAGTTTGTTTCGTTGCTTTGATTTACTTGTACATGGCATGGAGATAGATCTTTTACGATTTCCCTGCCTGTTTATGTACAGTGATAGCTTTTGTTTTTCGTTGTAAAGCTTAATTTCTCCGTTGCGTGTTTGTGTTTTTATTCAAAATTTTTATAGTATTGTTAACTACTTTTACTTCGCGAGTCTCGTGCAATTTGGTGTGATTGGATCAGGTCTGTTTCATTGAAGCAGACCAGTGTGAAAAGAGAGCAAGATTGGTAGGATCTGTATAGGTCATACCCGTCTCACTCTCTTAAGAATAGTTGATTGTATGTGATTGTTGTAGATCACTTTTAAAGAAACCCTTAAAAGGGAACGTCTACACAAAGTTAATCTTTCCTAGAGTCTAATGTTCGGTTATAACCGAACCTGAACCGAGTTGTGACGTTAAGGGACCGATTGTAATCGAGAGGTCCAATTGGTTATGCCATTTCTTTTTCTTTTTTGAGAAATTAATTATGCATCATGCACATTAGAACGGGTTAAGGGAACATGTTATGTTACTGTTTTTTTTGTTAACGATGGGTGTTCGGTTTAACTTTATATACATATCAACTAACCCTAAAAGTCCTATAGAGTAGACAGTCTTGTATAGAGTTTTAACATATGATTTTTGAGAAGAATCCCAAGTGATCCAAGCCTTATCGTCAAACCCACGAAATTATGTTATGTGACCATTCCAAAGGGTTAGTTGTTTTAGTCCTTTTTTTTTCCTTTCTTTTCCAAAGTTTGTTTTATTTTTTCTTAGTTCTTATGTTGAAAATTATTATTTTTGTTTTTGTGTTTTTAATATTAGGGTTTCTATTCTATGGTCTATGTTAGTCTTTTTTTTCCTTGTGTTTTTAACATTACGGTTTTTGTTCAAGTGGTTCACAAGTTATTGCTTTTCTTTTTGTCATTATTTGTAGTATATTTTTGTTTTGGTTAGATTTGGATAAAAAAGTATCGATATTTTGTCTCTTTTATATCCTAATTGTGATTCAGGGTGGAAGATTTTAGTCATTTTTATTTTTTTTCCAATAGCCTATCTTAACATTGGTGATCTTGAAGCGATCCCAAACCACAAAATGACAAAGTAAAAGATAAAAAAAGAAAAAAATGCTAAACAATCTTGCACCTCGCTCAACAATCTGAGGTTGTTGATAAGTTTTTCTCAGATTATTGACAAATGTCATCAATGTATTGGTTGGTTTTATATTTTTAAGATAAATTTATCTGATTAAAAATCATACTTTTTACAAAAAAATAAAAATTAAAAGATATACAAAAATTCATGGGTTTCAATTTCCAACAAATAGAGAACTAATATCGACATATTTTCATCACACCAATTTTTCTCTTTATTTCAATCCCCTCGTTATCTTGCTATTTTTCAACAAAAATCATTTTCTTTCAATTATTAGTTATACGGGTAAGTTTTTTTTTAATAATTATAATTATGTTTTAAAATAGGTAATTGTTCGTTCATTTAATCTATATTTTATATTTACAATTAAAAAAACAATTACATGTATAAAAAATAAATTTATAACTTTTATAAAATAATATTTTAGATTAGATTAGATTGTAAAAGATTGTGTTTGGAGTATGAAAATTTTGACATTGGATTGGAGTTGAATATCATGTAGATGGATAAGAGATAAAGTAATATTTTAAGTGAGATTGGATTGTTGAGGATTGTTGTTGTGAGTAGTCTAAAGACTTATGGATTCTTGTTAGTCGATGGCGGCAAACGGATATTTTCGATTCTCGGCTCTTTTGGGATCATGTCTCTTGGGATTGATTCAATTTGGTTGAAGAAGTGTTTTTGGTGTTGCGAGGCCGTTATGCTTAACAGTTTGGTCTATAAAGCTGTAAAAGCTATGCTTGCCTATCAAGTAGGTGATTTTAGATTAGCTCTTGGAATTTCGGATTGTTTTACTCTCTTTCAAACAGTACACTTTTCCATCATTTTTGCTTGTGCTAGTGCCCCAAAAATCCTTGAATTTCTCAATATGAGATTGAATGACAACTCTTATTTGTATTTTACTTCTTATTGTGGATGTAGAAAACGCTTCTCATTTTGATGAACTGGAAACATCTCTTTTCCATTTCTATTTACCTGATTCATATCTTTGTTTCGTGTGTTCCCCGGAGGAATTCGATCTCTTCAATCTTGCGATATCACCTAAATAACTATAAATGCGACCAGAGTCACATAGGCCTGGAAGAAAGAGTTTGAGGTTCTTGGTTGGTCAGAATGGTATTCTCCTTGGCGACCCGAAGAACAAATCATATTGTAGTACTGTACTTTACTTTCTAAGCTTTTTTAATTACAAAATGTATAAACAGAAGTATTTGTGTTAATAAATTTTTGCACCATTCTCCCATCTCTCTCAATATCTGTCAATGTAAATCTATCAAGCTTAAGTTACACACCGTTATCTTTGTTTCAATATACTCATAATTTTGATTTTGATAATTTTTGTTTCGAGATCATCTTTTTCTAACTCCCACTTCTGCTTGGAAAATGGTCTCACACAATATATATGGTTCTTAAGCTGAGTCTTTGGTTCTCAAATATGTTATTGAGGATATCATCGACCATAATTAAAGAGCACCAATTTAAGAATATCATAATTTGACAATTTTGTAGACTGGACGGGGAAAGGTGCAACGTAAAAATTGCAGTGCACTTCTGAAGACGAAAAAAAATTCCATGTAAAAACACCACGTGGAAGAATCTTACATAATGTTGAAGAAAACATGAATTCAACGCAAATGCAAGTTAGTCCAACATGTGTGACTTAGACTTTGAGGTTACCATTCAGCCATTTTGATAACCGGTAAATTACAAAGTGGATCCGAACATAGCTCTAATTGGAACACCGATACGTAAGTCATTCTACGCTTAAACGTGATGCATATAAACTGTGGAAAATATCACAAATGAAAATGCAAGGACTAATTTTGAGCATGATGTGCGTGTCGCTTTGAGATGTTACCTTTGAACCTCTATACACAATTTACCGCATTCTTGTCTTTAAATAACGCCTCATTTGACCATGATCAAATACACAATTGCACATGGTTATCCACACTCGCAAAAAACTATAAAAACGTTAAGAATTATAATTGACTTTTATAGTTTCACATAAAATAAGTTACATTTCAATGCATCCAATAATACAAAACCTGTTCAAAAAAACAAAGTTGGCTTTGAAGCCTATATGTGTAGCATTAAGTCAAACAAAATCTATAAAAAGTCTCAATTGATGTTATAATTGATTAGGAGTAAAATAGCCAGCCAACTCAAGCATCTACATTTTTGTTATGCATAGATCTAGGCCTTAATTATAGTTGTAGAAACTAAAGGGGGCATAATTAACTTTCTCCAAACTAAAAGGTATACCATTAAAATAGATGACGCAATTTTCTTCTGGACAACTTAAGGCATTGTTTGGTAAGCACAAACTAGCTTATAAGCTAGCTTAGATGGTGTTTTTTTACCTCTTAACGGTTCCATTAAGAGGCAATCTCTAAATCGTTAAAAGGTGAATCCTGTTTGGCAAAAAAACTTATTGCCTCTTAATGGTTCCAAAACCCTCTGAATGACTGTCTCTTAACCATTCAGAGTCCTGATTTCATGCTCAACAATTACCAAACCACCATATTTTTCATTTTGCACCATATCATAAAAGCCTTTTAATCATTCTAACCACTTAATTATTCAGCACCAAACCATTCAGCAGATGCCAAACAACCCCTATTTTTTGTGTACATATTTGGAGAGACAAAAAGTAGCTTATAAAGTAGCTTTGTGAGAACTACTTGGAGATAGTATTTTGTCGATTTTTTTAATTATACCCTTAATAATTTTAATTATAACACCCCAATATACCCTTTTTAGTCATTTTACATACCCATAAGTTAGTTTTTACCGAACATAATTTGTTCATAAGTTAGCTTATGACTCAATAGCTAGCTTATCAGCTAGTTTGCAACCATAGCCTGAGTTTAGCATTTGAGTACATTTTTTATGAGTTCAGCTAATTATCTTTTAAAAAGTTCTTTTAATTTTACCCATTGAACCAGTTTAGAAGTATTACATAATTCAAAAATAGGTAAGTACAAAATTTTTCACCCGACAACTCGATTACAAAAAAATTCTGAATGGCGAAGTCATTTTTATCTTGATGATAACGAAATGGATAAATTACGAATTTCGTCCATGTTTTTTATGGGTTACATCAAAAATTCACCGAGGTAATGTTTTCGTTTTGGTTTTCATGAATCTCGCTAACTCCGATTACTGTAGTCTGTAAAGTCTAGTCGTTTGTCGCTCAATAATATTGAACAATTTATATTTATTATAAAAATAGAGAAACACAACATATTGATATACATAAGCTACAAAAGTATAAAACTTGAAATTAAGAAAATATTAGAAAGAAATAAAGAAACACTGCCATCCTTAAAAGACCACTACAGGCTTTAACAGGACGGGTTAGACAAGTCCCGTTGCTGCTGCCTGCCATGACGCACATTTTAGAACATTGCTCTCAACCGGCCATCATCAATACACGTTTAGGACTCGTAAAAAATGTATGTTTCAGACCCATGGTCAAGAGGGTGTACATGTTTCAACAATTTAATCAAAAAGATCGTTGGTATCACCATTATCCGTCGGGTGTAATTGATCCGATGCACATTTTGGGATGTGTCGATCACTAATGATGTACGTAACTCAAGGATTGACTTACATGCACTGTGTCGTGTAACGCAACTATTATATCTTTTAGGGTCCTTAAAGGTGCCCCCACTTTAATATTGAGTGCTACCATAAGTTAACAAAATGTGGATAGCAACCTAAAAGAAAGGTGGACATGGCCATCTGCCCTCACCACACCAGTATCACAATCATCATGAGGGTTGGTAAATCAGCGTCTACATCCCATTCAAACGACACCAAACACACAAAAATACAGTATTGTCCCACTTGAAAGTAGGGCCGGTAGGATCTGGGATGGGAGGTACATAGACCTATCATTTACGTGAATGTCGAGTGGTTGTTTTCATGAATACCCCCGGCCTGTGAAAAAATGTAAGTGAAAAGTAGCCGATGGGTGCTTATCGTTCGAGATAATGAAGGGCGGAGTATATCTTATTGGTCTAACTTTCTAAAATTTCCGACGATCAAATGAATTCCTTCTATTAGAAAGCAAAAGTTTGAAGAACTCTAACAAGGAAAATATATTAACAGGAGCAGGAGCTGTGTAAGGGTGAGTTCGGTACATAGACGGGACTGTATTGGACGCACATGAATGAGATAGGCGGGTATCGGGGGAAAGGATCATGGAAAGTTTTGGAATTTTAGTTGACATGGGTAGTTTAGTAATTTACCATTTTTGTCCCATCTCCCTAATTTTAGTTCTACTTATTTTGGTTTTACAAAAAAGCTGCATTTTTGTCCCATTCAGTCTCGTCTTGTCCTGTTGGTGACTTGGTGCTATATATTCTTACAACACCGACCCTAGCTTTAGATGGTTCAAGAATGTAAATGTTCGGTTTCAAAAGTAACTATTTGTTTACCTCTTAATAGTTCCGTTAAGAGGCATCCTCTGAATCGCTAAGAGGTAAATCTTGTTTGACAAAAAAAAAGTCTACCTCTTAATGGTTCTAAAACCCTTTGAATGATTTTGTGTCTTGGACCTCCCTTAACCATTCAAAACCTTAATTTCATTCTAAACAATTATTAGACAACCATATTTCATTTCCACAACATCATAAGAGCCTCTTAATCGTTCTGACCATTTAATCATTCTGCACCAATTGCCAAACAGCCTGGCTTTCCATTTCTATCCTTAATCACAGATGAAAAATTCTTTACTCCCTTATCATCAAAGGAAAAATTGTCGATTAGTTAATTAAAAAATATGATGACAACAGTTCCAAAACTATGCGTCTTTTTAATTGTGGACATTTATTTTGAGACGGAGGGGTAGTATTTTATCAACATAAATTGTTTCAAAGTCATGTGCCTCCTTTAGTGAGTATCCTTTAGTTTAAGCTAAGAGGCAAGCATATTCTTTTCTTTTGAAGGTCAATGTTATCTTGGTTCCTAACTTTATCCTCACATTTGGCACTTCTGTCATCAAATCCAAATGTTATTAATTTGTATAGCAGCAACCAGTATTTTGCAACTAGCAACTATTGTTGTTTTAAGTGTTGCATTTACAGATACACAGTAGTTGTGACAAAACGTAATCGATGATTTTTTTGGGATGAGTTGATGTCGTTGTCTGAACATATCTACACACAGTGGCGTAAATAACCAATTGCTTTACACAAATGGTTTCCAAGTCGGGAAACTTTTGTTTTAATCAATCAGTAATCAAATAGTAGTACCTTAATGGATTAAAATAATCTAACCAGTGCATCCAACATCCATCCTGTTTCTAACCTCTTAATGGTCTCTGCTAAAGTGTCGAAGAACGTTGGAGCTGGTATCTATTTTCGACCACCATCCAAGGGAAGTAGTTAGCCGCTCAATTCTTTGGGGCTAAGATAAGGTCTGCATACATCCCATCCCATGGACCCTCTATCTTAAGATGAGATATATTCGGCTCGTTTTGGTTTGAAGTAGTTGATTTTCATTGAGTTGAAAGAACCAAGCTTAGCAAAGAAAGATTCCAAGCTTAAACCTACAGAATATCTACCCTAAAGTCAATTAGATGTAGGGATCGTGTGAAAATAGGAGTTCAGGTGAGAGGTGTAAGAAGGCACATGGACTCTTGATCACTTTTAATCTCATTCCCACCCATGAATTGCGCTTTAGAAGGGTATTGATCCTGTGTATCTCATTAGTGTTGATCTAGTGTTTCGCTTAACTAGGATTGATCCAAAGGCGAAGATTCCTTCTTATCCATTCTCACTGGAACGGTGGAACCCAACCCTAGTCAATTAAGCTGAATCATCTAGCCTTAATCTTTTGTAACACTAAGGGGCTGTTTAAAAAAAATGCCTCTTAAGACCTTTGCAGACTTAAGACTGTTTGTTTTATTTTTAAGAAAAAGTCTGAAAACCTCTTATCATCCTCTGAAATTCTAAGAGGTGCACCATCCACCTTATATTTTTTAGATGTGAACTCAGACTTAGATTTCAAACCTCTTAAAAAACAAACGACACCTAACATTGCAGTTCTCTAGCTTAAAGGAGTCTCCTACGTTAGATTTGGGGTATATTTCATGGCATTGAGCCTTCTTGATTAAGTTCAAGTATTTCAAGCTTGATTAATGAATCAGACAAATGTCATGGACTCAATACCATCATTTAACATTCTAAGGTGAACTCGAATCTCACAATGTTTATCCAAATTGACTTCAAACTCAACCACACTACCAGAAAATGGCACAAATCCTCGTTCTTCCTACTTTTCAATTTCAATCATTCAAATCAGGTACCTTTTGAAAGATACTTGAACAGCATTGATGTCTTTGGTTTTTTCAGCTCTGCAAAACGATTCTAGTCGATTTGTTTATGTGTGTGTATATATATATATATATATATATAT
>LUCG01078703.1:0-12670 GCA_001633085.1 Carthamus tinctorius | reverse complement strand
GAGCTCGAGCTCATAAAATCCTAAACGAGCCCGGCTCGATAAGTGTGTGGCTCGGCTCGGCTCGTTTACATCCCTAAAGATATAACACGTATTTCGGCACGACATAAAGGATGTGATGCAAGAGGATGATTGGCATCCCGTTAACATGGGATATGAGGTACATTGCGTTACGAGTTTGTAAGTGTACAAAATCTGTTTATCGGTTGTACAAATATTGTATCGGGTACCTTACGGTTTAATATATAAACGGCCAGAAATCAGTCTCGAGCTCAGTTCCCCTTAAAACCAGGCCGGCCGGATCTTGGTCTCAACCAAAAATCTTAGGGGCGTTTGGTTTGCAGAATGAAATTTGATGGAATTGGAATCCATCGAAGGAATTTGACGTCTTAAATTGTAGAATTCAATGGAATTCAAAGGATTGCATCGATTTCATTTCGCAAACCACACGTTACTAAGGAATTTGTCATTCAAATTCTTTTGAATTCCGCAAACCAAATAGCCCCATAGCATCAACCTAGGGTCTGTGATCGGTACCAGATTTAGCCCGATTTTAAAAGAAATCTTTTTCACACAAAAATGTTGTACTTTTATAATTACGAATTTTGAAATTTATCATTGAAATTTGAAATACATTTTGAATAATAGAACTTCTTAAAAGAACCTGAAAACTTTGGTAAGAACATGCAAGTTTGGTAAAACTCTTGCAATATAATTTAGAGTAAATTATATTTATTGACAATTTATATTTTTCTCCCTAACAATTTTCATCATGATTTATAATTTATTATTGTTTTTGTCCTCATTTAAATTTAGTTGCTTTCTTCCTTCATGTAGTTTACAATCCATTGTCATTTTAGTCCAATACTTAAAAGTAGTAATTAAGCCCAATGATAAAAATAAAAACGAATTGCAAACCATATGAACAAAAATCACATTTCAAAACCATAGGGATAAAATTCACAAACTTTAACAAACCACAAGGACCAAAAAGAGTAATTTGGCCATTTTCAAGTTTAAAATTCACAAACTTTAATCGGGCCCAAGAATAACCGGTCCACGGCCAGTCCCAATTTGGCCATTTGCAAGTTTAATCAAACCAAACAAACCAGGTAAATAAACCGGGTTTCTCGAAAGTAGATTAAAACTACAAGGTTGAACGCGACTCAAAGGATGAAAATCAGAGTTCCCATAACCCACAGGGACGATTTAGTAATTTACTCTAAGAAAAAAAATAAAATGCACGTAAAACAAAGGTTTTTATACTGCCAACTCATCCAAAAGCAATTGGCTGATGACCAAAATTTCATCTCCTAAAACACACTAGTACTCATTTCAAGTATACAAATCCTATAAACCTGAAACTAAAGAAACCTTCAGGATGGATTTTGAGACGGTTTCGGATTTGTAGCATAAATGGAACAATTCCCGTCGGTTTTCAAGTGAGAAAGAAGATGTTGCACGTCCCTTCGCAAGTTTTCGATCGCTCTTCCACATAAACTCAATACATCGGGTTTTGGTTTGGAATTCGGTTGTACAGGCCCTCCCTGACCTTCGTAATGCACAACATGGTGACTGAAAAAGGAAACAAGATGCAAGAAGAAATCAAACATAGATTGGATTTGCAAGATTGTATAAATGACCAAAAGGGTCATTGGCCTACTGGTATCTGAGTTACCGATAAAGCCAACGAAAGTGTCTGCAAATATTTATTGTATACAAATATTATATACTCCAAAAAAATTGTACAAATGAAAAAGGAAAAAGAAAACAGAACTCGTATGTTTTGCAAATGTAGTCATGACTCATGATGAAAAAGAAATGATCAACCTTTTAAACTATCTTGTGAAAATGTCAAAAAAAATACTAGTTTGCAAGAACAATGGAGGATTTTAACAAATTGTGGAATGTAAATGCAAAAAGAATCATTACACTCATGCCCATTTTTTCGATGTTGCAATTTCTTGCAAAATGTAGCATGTTGTTTGCATTTTTTTGCAAGAAAAATGGTGCAAAACGTAGCATATTGTTTGCATTTTTTGCAAAAAAAAATTGGTGCAAAAGGTAGCATGTTGTTTGAAAGTTCAATCACAAAAGAGAAGGTAAATAAGAACTGCAAGAAATTCGAGAGTGTTCTTACAGAAAATCTATAAGATCTGTTATCTCTGATGCTTCAACAGGAGGTGATGGCTGACTATTCCTCCCAAACACATCCACCATCATGCTTAAAAGCAGTTCAAGAGTCTGGAAAATTAGTTAAAAAAGTAATTAGTTGATAAATAACCATAAATGAGGTATTTTTTTAAAAAGAAACAGCCCCTTCGAAAAAATAAGGTAAACTAGACCAACTGCAAGCATAAAAAGTGAAAAAAAGGAAATTTTGATACCTTAGTGAAGAGACTATGAGCATTTGCTAATCTTGGCAGCAGTGGACCGATTATACGAAAAGCTATTCTCAGCAATGCAATGGAAGAAACAGGCCTTAGGTTGTTTATAAGGATATGTGTTTTATCTAGCCATTCCTGTGGAAGATTACTGAAGAATGCATGGAGCAACGCCACCATATTTCCTGCATTGATTGATAATGAAACAATAATAGACTGATTAGCAGATTGTAGCAAGGTAACATGGATCCATAATATCAATCATTCATCATTTTGATAATCCATGACAGTTGACCAATTCTGCAAATATTTGTATTAAAACTGACTCAAACATTTGGGTGCCAAAATGCTTACGCGTATTGTCTGACAAGTCTAATTATTTTCTGGCTTAAACTTTTTTTGGATAAGGTTCATCTAGACTTCGTCTAATTACAACCTTGGCAATATGGAACTGAAATTAAATTCGGCCGTCTGAGACTAAGCCTGGCCACAAGATGCGCACGAAGGGATTCGAACCTGGGGTGAATGGGATACCGTCCACATTCCCCACAGGCCTTACCGCTACGCCACAAGCCTTGTGGTTTTCTGCCTTAAACTTTTGCCAACGCAACATTAATTTGAGCATGAAAACGAATATATTTGTCAAATTGGATAACTACATTATGTAGCTAGATCAATGAATGACCTATAACATTCTATTTTTTTACCAGAATCTTGATGCATACCCCCTTCATTCCAAGAAAAATTCAACGAATTTAACATTTCTTTTGGTTCACTAGAAGCCTATATCTCATCATTATAGAATCGTATTATTGTGACGGATGGAGTACAAAACCGGATCACGGGATGGAAAAGATGAATAAGAAACCAAAATGGGCACGATAAATAGTCGGAGCTTACCAAGGGCAGTTGAGGTATTATCTTGAGCAGCCCACGTGGGATCCAACAATGCATAACCAACGGCCGATTCCAGTTCACTAACAGATCGCCCTCCACCCGCATGCCACCAACTCTCCTTGATCACACGCGAAGCCTCCGCATAAAGTTGTATGTGGAATTCAGCTGGAAGTTGAGCCAACAAGAGACCACAAGCTTGAATCAGCACACAAGACAACTTCTGGTGCGTATAACCACTGCGCGAAACAAAATCAGAAAGGTCTAGTCCTGTAGCTGAACGATTCGATGCACAACCACCCAAAGAATCGGTGATTCCTCCCGAAGGGGACTCGGGACTATTTGATGATCCACGGAAACTATGATTCGACTGAATAAGAGTTGGCTGTATGTGGACAATAATCTGTACAAATGCTGAAACAATCTGTGCCGCAGTTACGGGGAGAGAGAGGATTTCTATAACTGCGGTTTCGAGAACGAGTTGGGTATATGTGCCGGGATCTTGTATCTGATAAAATGGTTTTCGACATTCAAAAGCATTTCTCAGTCCAGATTGATTTAATCCATCCCCTTTCGAGTTACATAGAGGAGGGATGACATTAGCCACAAGACCGGATAAAAGAGATGCAAAGTACTCCAATGGTGGACATATCGCATTTGACGAATGGACACGCTGTAAAAACGACTCTGAAAATGGGATCTGGAAGAGAAAAGTAGTCAACTTCAGTGAAAATGCAAGGGCCAAAAGAAGAGAAATTGACTCAAATAGCCATTTTAATATTTACAACTGGTCTCCTAGACATTTCTCTCCCACTTTTACCCAAATGTCACTACGTCCGTAATATCTAGGTCCGTACTTACGGATCTAGCTACAAAAAACACATAAAAATGAATATGGTCAATTTCCCTTTAAATAAAATGAAAAAAATTACAGACCTAGATATAGAAAAAATTAAAGAAAAAATGACCAGATTCGTTTTTTTATGGATTTTTTTAGCTAGGTCGGTAATTGAAGGCCTAGATATTGCAAAAGTAGTGGAGTTCGATCCTGGCTCAGGATGAACGCCGGCGGCATGCTTAACACATGCAAGTCGGACAGGAAGTGTTGTTTCCAGTGGCGGATAGGAGACCAATTTTAAATATTAAAATGGCTATTTGAGTTGGTTTCCCCCAAGAGAACTAGTGGGAAGCTGAAATAGGATCATTCTTACCTTTTTTATATCTAGTACATTCAGTATCTGAAAAATAAGCTTTCCTGGAAGATGTCCGTAAAAATATGCAAGTATATCACGGACAAAAGTAAAATTCAAAGGGTAGTAATGAAGGAAAGATGAATAGATTTGGAGAACTCTATCAGCTGCGTCGGTGGCATCATTTTCAATTAGCCGATAAATGATTAAGGGGATGACAGGGAGTAAACGTGCTGCAATATCATCAAAAAAAGTTGGGTGCCTGGAAAAACACAACACACATATACAGAACATCAAACAATAAAGATGGAAAAGCATCCAATAAGCTGTTACACTACAAAACATCTAATAAACAAGTAATTTCCATATATCACCTTTCCTTCCATGACAAATGATGGCCAAGAGACTTCTGCAATTCCATACGCTTGAATATTCCATCTTGAAGCCAATGCTCAGGATTACCATGGTTGGCAACATAGAGCTTTATCCTCTGTTGAAGTTCTTGTCGTTCAAGTAAATTAACCTGCAAACAAAATGCAAGCATTTCAGATTGACAGCAGTCACAAATTGACATCTAGTTTCCTTTTAGTTGTTTTCTCCAAAAAATATCATTTGATTTCTTGCCCCGCGTTGATTATTGTACACTGCCATAGGAAGTCATCATTGTTGAACCAACTGTTACAAATCTATTTACATTTTCTGACAGGATGAAGTACTATTCTTGTATTCCATGTCCGATGTCACTCTTCATCCAAAAAAAAGGAAGTTGTTGGGTAATGGGTATTGTGCTTCTATCCATCTATATCAAAACCTTTCACACGCCTTCTCATTTCTTATTCCTTTTTAACTTCAAATTTAAACGCTTATATTGCCTTCTCATTTCTGATTCTTCTTTATTTAAAATTTAAACCCTAGCACACTTGGTTTTAAAAACCAACCTCCAACTTTCTAAATTTACTACCTAAGTCCCAACTTTATATAATTATTGAAAAAAATCATTTCATTTTCATCTTTAACCTTGGGGAAGAATGAAAAATTACAGATCCTAAAGAATGCATACAAAAATAGAATAAATAAAATTGAAAACAAAATAGAACAAATAACAGATCCTAAAGATTGTACAAGAACCCTAACCTAGGTTTACTTCAAGTTAGCACAATCTTCCAACCACATAGGATGATCATATCAAGATTGTTGGAACAGGAAATAAAGCTGAAATATCTTTTGTAGATAATGCAGCTATGCAGTTGGTGCTACACAAGAAACACAAGGAGAAGAGTAACATAAACAGCTAAGAGAACCTACCGCAATACGCAAAGCATGGGGATCATCATCACGATCAATTAGCGCCAGAAGCAAAATATCCGGAGGCAGCAACTCGTGATTCCAAATAAAGTGTGCGAGATTTGCACAGGCATTTAATAGAAGATCCTAGAAATTGAAACCACATCAGAAAGCCAGTTAATTGGAAAAAAGCATGTAAATATAAACAAAGAACTGCCACATGCACATGAAAACAAGTTTTCAATGTCAAACCTGCAAGGAATGTCCATGTTTTAGCTCCAACTGAATATTATGCAGAAGGACATCTACCATGGTATATACATTTGCAGTCACTTCCTCAGGGGGAAATTCTCTGAGCACACGTCCCTGTAGTTAATGAAGAAAGATTATGACTTGAAACGGGATTAAGTACAGGATCAAAGTATAAAATATAGGGGGGAAATGGTGGCAAGAAGGGTGAGTTTACCAGGTTTGCACTATTAATGTTCTCAGGATTTCCACGCATCAGTACCCACGCTCCAGCACAGAGATATTGTCGATGTTGAGGAAAACTGTGACTTATATAAGTCATGACATAAGTGGAATCATCTGGTGGTGAGAGAAGCTGTGTACACTGATGGATCACAGTTGCTTCTGCCTGTGAATGAAGATAATATCTTAGACCTATATAACCACATCAATAATATATACCCAATAACTTCAGATTGATAGATGGGAAAACAGAGGCACTAAGAGGCTCTTTGTATAGACAAAATATCAGCCTTCATAAATATAGAATACACCTCTTTATGAAATTTAAAAATCAGAGATAACCTTTAGCATGACTTACAATTATCAGTTTTCAAAATATTGAGATTCAAATTTCTGATGATAAATTACATGATATAATATTTTGGTGCCCTAAGAGAAGACATCAAGTTTAAGAAGCCATGTAAATAACTTGAGGGTAATATTAGAAACCAGATTCCTTCCACCTTTCAGATATTCAAAGAAGAGAACACGTGTGATTTTTTAAAAAGTCCTGTCAAATTCTGAGAAAAACTACAAAAAGGCAAGGAGCTATTATGTAATAGAAGCCCTATTGAATGAAGAACCCATTTTTCATCAGACACTCATGACACTCATGACCTGTCCTCTTGCAAGGAAAGTACACTTGAGAACTGAGTGTATAGCAACAAATGACATTTTCCCCACATCCTAATCTTCCATTACTTCAAAAAGTCGATTTTTTTCTTCCACCAGTTCTCCTTAATGCATTGAGAAACAGCTTAAACGCTTGGTTACTTCACTGGGGAGGGAATCAACTTATCAACTAATAAGAGATTGAAATCCATTGCATGTAAACACTGACCTGTTGCCATGCTTGGATTGCTAGGCGCCTCTTGTCTATCCTCCCAACCAAGGCATCACGTAGAACAGCTGGAAAGTAACAGAGGGTCTTGTCTGACCATGTGTGATGGCTAGTAGCCAATATTTGCTCTAACATTGTTTGAAGATATAGAAGGTGCTCAGCATCAGCAATTCCACGTGTCTTAATGATAATAGCAAGAGTCACTACAGTTACGCGATTCAATGTTTCTGTGAACTCAGTAGGTCCCTGCAGAAGAATTAAGCAAGCATAAATGAGGTGGTTGATATTGTTTAAGGAAAATTTTGTATTTCCACAGCCAATATCCCACCTTCCCTTCCCTCCTCACAAAAAAGAATTCTCTCAACGACATAATTAGATTCATGCACAGGTTCTCCGCCAATCTAAATACACGATGATCTCCACGCTTGCCTTTTAGTGTGGAGAGAATTTTCGTAACATCATACATCAATGTCTTGCTCTTACCTTGGTACCTACAGTGTTGCTAAAATTATTAAACATGGATAAAATACACACACAGAGAGAAAGTAGCATAAGTCGAGCATACCACATGAGATTGTTTTACTGTATGACAAGCTAACCATTCAAGTTCTTCTCAGATCTTTTTACTTCTGTTTTAGCAAGAAGAGTGTTTGGTTTTTTAATCTAACAAGAATGTTTCATAAACTGTTCTTGACATTAACATGGTTAGTACGCATGAGCCTATTTTTTCTATTGTCACTAATCTGGTAACATAATTTACAAATTGGTTTGTTTATGTCCCCAATGACCCAAATATCTAGCTGGCTCTGACCATGCTTGTTGACTTAGAGAGAAAATTAAGGTGATTGATTTTATATATTGTGAATGGTTAGATAAAATGCGAGTAATTCTCAAAGATGAAAACTAGTCCCAATCACCTGTACAAGGAAAATAACCGATAGTTGAGAATTTCAAGCACTAAAAGTGTAGCTGCAGGCTTATTAAAAGTTTCAGGATTCCTCTGATGCAGATGCTGCAAATTTAAGACATATTACGATGTATTAGCAAAAAGGCAAAAGAAAAGGAAGATGCTGAGATGAAACAAGAAGCCAAAAACACACCACATAAAGCATGATAGTCATTCACGTGTGCAACAGTAGGGAATATCACCCTGATTATTAGCTTACAAGGTTCATACTGAAGACAGGACACCGTTAAATACAGAGACAGATTTGCTTTTCTTTCGGGGAAGGATGGATAAATTTAACAGACCCATGCTTGATTGGCATACGGGTATCTATCGTGGAAATTTGATTAACGAAACAGTGAAGCGTGAAAATTGTACAGTGATATGAATCTCAAGAAGCAATGTAGAAGAGCTTACACTTAAAAGTGAGCGGAACAATGAATGAGGTTGAACAAGCAGCAACCTCGTATATGTTTCGACCATGGCAATGTTAGGTACATACTGCACTAAATGCAGATAATAAAATATCAGAACATAGATTAACTGAATTATGTTATACATAGAAAATATAATGTGCCGAACATATGGAAAATGACTAGGATTTTAGAACAATAAAACATAGGTGTGCCATTTTGTTGTGAAGATGACCCCCAATATGGTGCCTGCAGGGTTCAGCTCTGGCCACAAAATTTTCTCGGCTTCCAGATTCAACTTGGTTCAGCAATGGGACCAGCCACTTCCAATATTTTTGTGAAATATAAGCATGCTAAAGCCATAATCAATTGTTTGAGGGAGAGTTGATCAAAATAATCAGAACTTCACCTTCCATCACCACCCATTGGCAGTTTGAATTCCTGAAGGATATACTGACAGTATCCACTCTTTATATTAAACTGTCTCTTCTCAGTGTACAATTTACCCTCTCTCAGTTTGGTATGCATGCATAATAGCATGAACCAATCCCCAATTACTAATCCTAACTAGCCCAGATTTTTACATAGCAGATAGCTCATGTACAGAAGAGCTTAGATTCAAGCATGAGTTTAGCTCGTTCAAGAATTGAACAAACCAAAAAAATAGCCTCCTCCAGCCAAGCTCCCGCTCTCAACTCAATGGCATCCCATGATCAACTATATATCATGCATATTAAATATATACAATAGAAGGCCATTGCATTACTTGGC
The DNA here is from genome assembly GCA_001633085.1 of Carthamus tinctorius. Taxonomy (NCBI): domain Eukaryota; kingdom Viridiplantae; phylum Streptophyta; class Magnoliopsida; order Asterales; family Asteraceae; genus Carthamus; species Carthamus tinctorius. Next base: position 3,440 of record LUCG01078703.1, on the reverse strand, counting down.
TTTATCAACAAGGATACTGCATGCAAAATTCTTTACCAAGTTCATACTCAGAGAACAAATTTTCATGGTTACATCAGATTCTTGGGGTATTGTTTGGACATTAAATAGCAAAATTCCCCCAACCTCTATGAAAATTTATATAGAGGTCCCCACAGAAAAAACTAAAAAAAGGTTTTTCTCACATTGTACAAAAAGACACCTCAGTTGTTAGCGGCAAGTCATACAGAGAACAAATTGGTCGTGGTTATGTAAGGTTCTTGGTGTACCGTTAGCACACCGAGTGGCAAATTGCCCCCAACCTCTACGAAAATTTATATATACGTCCCCGCAGAAGAAACTAATTTTTTTCTCACATTGTACCATAAGAGGCCTGAGTTATTGTCAGCAAGCCATACAGATTACCTGTCCAGAAAACATAGCATCTTCCATCTGAAAAGCCAGTTTCAGGCACAAATTAATTGAAAATCCGGACAACAGTGTTATCGGTATAGAATTAACTTCCCGCATCACTGAGATTTTCTCGTTAGTCTGTACATTTGGTCCTGGTAATTCTGCATGCCCAGCAGATGTTAACCAAGTCATCACCATCTCGCAAGCAGGTTGTGCCATAGTGTAAGACACAACCCAAAACATACCAATTGATCTGTCATCCAAATTCATATAGTCCACCATACGATCCCCTGAAAGTAAGGGTAATTAGTCAGCAAAATCCTGCTACAAGTCAAAGTAAAACCAACAAGGAACCCTAGTTAAATGGGTTGCAAGGCGCATTATAGGGTTTGCAAGACAAAATTAGGTTAGTGGCACTTCTGTGCTGAGGTAATTGGTGATAGCTCAATAAACAATTACCCATATGTTTATATAAGAATCTGACTATTTCGCAAAAGGAAGTTATGATATAATCATAACTTCAAATTGGAGATGACTAGAGTTCGATTCAGTAAACATAGCCTTGTTCAGGTTTAGCATGTCATCAAAATGATGCACAACAAGTACACAAATTTGACAACTTGCAATCAGATGTATCCACATTGATAAAACCCTGCTAGGTGTACTTCATAATTGTGCATCCCGTAGAGTTATTAGCTTTATTTTGTCCCTTGTCACTGACAAAGCCACAAGCTGCTTTATAATACTAAAGATGCCAAAACCTTAAGAGATGGTAGGTTGTAGCTCACTACATTAAGTGATCAAGCAAGCTCCAACACATGGCAAAACTCTGTAGAGCCTATGTAATTGACTTAGAAAAACTACATGCAGCACTATTTGTGAATAAAGATATGTATCAGTATACCTTTACTTACTTGCCTCCACCATTCATCTATTTGCTTTCCTTTTTGAAGCTGCTCACTATTTAAATATTCTCTGGTTGATGAATTCAATGACCATATGCGCAGGGTCTGACAACTGCTTATGAAGTCAAGTAGGGTACTTTGGGGATTATTAGAAACCGAGCTTCTAGCTTCTTTATGAAATGACAAAACTTTTCTGATTGTCTCCACCTGAAATGACAACACTTTAGTCAAACATACAATTATATATATATAGAGAGAGAGAGAGAGGGAAGTTCATTTGTAAACCCAAAAAAGAGTGTAAACCGTGTAAACTCATGGTTGCATACGCAAATCATTGAAAAATCTTTTGTGGAGTTGTTTAATATGATGAAAATGTTTCATATACTAACTTTTTTGATGAAATTCTTTCATATGAAGGTGTTTTTTACGTAGAAATGAAAAAGTTCCACAGGAATAAGGAAAAGTTTCATATGAATAAAAAACACCGAAATATGAAGCAATTTCATCAAAAATTGAAGTTTATGAAACATTTTCATCATATTAAACAACTCCATGAACCAATTTCATTGATTTAATCTATGCAACAATGAGTTTACACGGTTTACACCCTTTTATGAGTTTACACGGTTTACACCCTTTTATACATGTTTAAGTATACGTGTGTGACTGTGTGTCCCAACCCAGTATTATATCACCATTGTAACAGACTGAATTGTGTATTAAAAAAATCAATTGCTAGCTACTAAATATGAAGTTGTGTAAATATCAGATGACCTTTCTTGAATCTGTGTTTAAAGCGCTCATTACAAGCTCAACCCGAATAATCTGCGCAAGCAACCATGTGACATGATTGGTCCTCAAAATTTGGTGACCTTCCTCACCTATGCGTAAAACTAACTTGTCCACAAAATCAACAAAATCTATGCAACCACTTTTCATGAGGAAAAAGAACACATCTGAATAGATAACCCACTCCTGCCAGCAATTTGCATCTGCAACATGGAAAAAGATAAGTCAAATAGTGAGACAAAACTTGCAAACACTTCTCCACTAACATCATAATTGCAAGCAAAGTTGTTAAAGGCACGAGGCGCACTTAGGCGCAAAAGGTCCTGGGGCTTAGGCGCAAGGCGAACTTGCGAGGCGCGCGCCTCATACATGCGAGGCGCATTGTATAAAAAATAATATATATATATATATATATAATTATATACACACACAAATACATAATAATACACAACTCAATTACTCAAATACGGAAATACCATTAAATTTAAATTTAAAAACCAATGTTCAACTTCAGTCTCCAAAAAGTAGTAATGTCAAACATATCTCAATAAAGTCTTGAAAATAATAGGTAGATAATCAATCCTTCTCATCATCATCATCAAGTGTGTATTCCTCAACATCCTCATCGGATTTATATTCGCCGATGTCTTCTTCTTCCGTGTCACTCTTCTCAATTAATTCAACATCATCATCATCTTCATCAATGAGTTGATGTCTTGAACTAGAAGTAGCTTTTCCCTTTCCCTTTCCCCTTGCGCTTGCGCTTCCACTTCCGCTAGCATTCACTTCTTTGTTCCGAACATTATAGTTACGCTTATAAGCTCCCGAAGCTCTTGCAACATCACCCCATGTCAACGAGTCATCTTCAAACACATAATCTTCTTCTTCTTCTTCATCTTCGTGCATTCTTCCAATCAACCACTCATTACTCTCATCGATGTCATTAAAGAAATGGGATCAATGACATCACGATGATCGTATCGACGCTTCAATGCTCTATTATATTTGACATACACCAAATTATTGAGCCTACATTGTTCAAGTCTATTTCTCCTTTTGTTATGAAGCTACAAAATATAAAAATCAAAAGTTAAAAATATTTATAAATTATAATAACTATTATTTCAATTTAGCTACTTACAAGGCTAAATATGCTCCAATTACGCTCACAACCGGTAGCACTACATGTAAGGCTAAGCACCTTGATAGCAAAGTTTTTTAGTTGAGGGGTTTGATTACCAAAAGAACCCCACCACTCAGTTGCAGAGATTGAGAAATATAAATTTATTACATTTACATCTAAATATCTAATATAGGTAAACTAAAATTTATTTAGTCGTAGCTCGTAAGTAGTAG
>LUCG01078557.1:0-31793 GCA_001633085.1 Carthamus tinctorius | reverse complement strand
TTATCAATAGCAATTTCTTCTTCCCTGTCATAATTTTGTTTTTCTTAATTGCTAACCCTATCACTCTTGCCTCTAATGCAATCCAAACCAATTATTTGTTATGCAAAGTGCAGCACGATTTATTTGAGCAGGTTAAATGCACCTGTTGTATAACATAAACCCATATTTGTCCCTATAATAGATCTGTTACCTGTAAGGGTGGGTGTCATTTGATTGCAACCCGTTCTCACTGGCAACCTTGTTTTGAACAACTCTTTTTTGCTCTCCATTGCTATCCATAGGTCTTGTGAAAACTGTGCCTACTGAACGTTTTCTTTTCATTTTCTTATCCCAACCTTCCCCTCCTGCAGGCAACCTTTGAATCTTCTCTTCCAACATATCAGATTCTCCACCATTGTCCTTGAGTGAATCTCGATCTTTAGCCATTGCCACAGGCTGCCTTCTTACACCATTACTCCGGAACTCTGCCTGGAATAGATATGAATAATAACATACGATGAGCTTCACGGTATATATCAAAATCTAGGTGTGCAAAGAAAATTCATCAATTCAGGTTTGACAACAGGATGAGAAAATAAAGATTGGAATTTAAGCAATAACACAATTGTAGATGTTTTGTTACCAAAAGCAATAGCCTATTAAATAAAGTGGTTTATAGTTCTACAATTGTATTTCTCTCACTATGCAATATACCTCTCATGATTGATCAGCAACTTATGCCCCTAAATGTGCCAAAAGAATGTATAGATTTATATTTCTGATGCTTCATTTTTCCTCAGATAAAAGATATAACAAATAGTGAAAGTTAGGTTTTATAGTCGTGACTCGTGAAGTTATACTTCTTATCTTATTATGCAACACACCTCTCAAATTAATTAAGCAACTATCCTCTAAATGTCCCAAAAGAATGTATTGTCTTATATTTGTGATGTTTCATTTTGCCTCAAACATCCAGAAGGGGGGCATCCATATCATAAGGCTACACTTGGGTTCAACAACATAGGTCTCCATTCTGCTAAGAGATATGTTTTTCACTGGTAGGGTGCTACATAGAGTTGAATGCAACTGGAAATTAAGTTTTCTTCAGACAGATCATTGCTTACTACAGAACATGCCGACTCATACAGGTTGTACTCCTAATTGATCCATTCAGGTCATCACTATTTAATAACTTTCAAGTAGACCATTGAAATAACATATATAAGAATTGACATGTAGGTCGACATTTAGTTGTAATCTTGCAAATTTGAACTTCTCTTCGTCGAGATAATTTCTTCATATATAGATGCATAAATAAGACTGGGTGAATGTGGCGTAAGGTCGTTTTATATAATAAATTAACACTCGGCAAAATAGTTTTCACTGTTTTCAGCCAACTGATGTTTATTTTGGCATTTTTTGCAAGCATATTGTTTGTTTTGAAATGAGCTGCAAGGTACAAAGATTTAAAATGTAAACCACTCAAAAATCAAATACTCCCCCCCCCCCTTTTGTACTCTTCATCTAGTCAAGGAATAATCTTCATAGTGACTATCTGGGTCCAGAACTTTTGGATACACCATAAATAAACAAGTTGAAAAATCATATTAGAAGCAAACCCTTGTTTCTGCAACTGAAGTACGAACACGCTTGTTCATAAGAACATTCTTAGGACGATCTTCTACTCTCTGATTTACAATTTCTGTGGGGTTTCTGTAAATTTGAGTTCCAATCTTCGAGTTTAAAGCACCTACTTGCTCATTGGTCACTAATTCATTCTTCTGTGGTTTCTTTGAGATTACACCATCACAGTATTTATCCAACTTATGCAAGTGTTCATCCAATTTGCTTGCCCTGCCCCTGTTAAGAAAGTTACATCATAGAATATTAACCAATGAAACAGGAATCCTACTGGCATAGTTCTATCATACCAATCTAGACTTCTCAAAGTGACAATACACCACTTAATTTTTGTCCACTGAACATGGGAGATTGACCATAACTTTATAAGAACAGCAATACTTAATACAGTTAATAGCCAGTACCCTATATGAAAATTCACTTTAACAATGTTTACATGCATGGAGGTAAAAAAGTACCTAGCTGTGATACAGGTATCCGCGACACTCAATCTGAAACGCTTTAGATCCTCTGCAACAGCCACCGGAGGTGCAGGCTTCGAGTGGGCAGGAGCAGCAACCCCAGAAGAATTCTCTTCAGTTGTACTTTCAACAAAAAGCCCCATAACCTTCTTTAGCTCAACTGACCTATCAACCTTTCGTTCACCCATCACAATCGGCTCGAGGGACAAACACTGAGACAATGGGGGCAAATTCCCTGGTGACACCGTTGCACTATTTCCTCCTCTTGAGACAGCGATCCCGGAACTAAACGTCCGACTCTCGACCCCCTCTCTGAAGCTCCCAGACCTATCCAAATTGGGCCCCACTGCCACTGAGTGAGCCCCCCTCTTCCCATTGGAATAAGTTCCAGAAAACCCTGGCTCAGAAGCACTGGCTGAAGGCGATTCAAATCTTGCATTTCCAGCCATAACTCATAACACTCCCAAGTACCCCACTCATATGTAGAAGACCATAAAAAAAAACTTTATTCTGAATGAACTACCAAAAACATTCTTGATTGAGTGCACAGAGAGCCTAATTACAAACAAAAGATAATCGTCATCAATTTCTACCAAAAAAAAGTCAGCGCTCTACTTAGAACAGCTTGATAAAAAGCTCAGATTCTCCGTACAACATACTTCCTACAGCTACATGCATAAAAACCTAAAGAAATTAACTACATTTCGTAATTCAAGATGGAAGCAATAGATTGGATGATTGTGTACCCTAGTTCTTGCTTGGGGAAATTTTGACCCAAATTGGGGAAATAAATGCATAATTGGATAGGGGGAAATGATACCTGTGCTAGTAAAATTCCGTTGCAGGTGAGGCGGTGAGTACCCGGTGGCAGGTGGTGGTGGTTGTGGTGGTCACCGTATCTCTCGCCGTGTCTCTTTTGCCACTGTTGGTTTTCTCTCCGCGTTGTCTTTGCGTTCAGAAGTCGGCTGATTGGGAGAGGCCTGGGCTTCTCTTTACATTGCGGCGGAACGGGCCGACCAAATTGGGCTTATTTCATTCTTCTTAGCCTTACTACTACTAGGGGTAAAACGGTAATTGTCGTCATTAAGGGTGAACCGAATACTTGCCACATCAGCTTTTTACTCTCCCTCATTCACCATATGCTATGAATACCCCGGAGTACTCATCAACCATTTAAGAAAACAACGAATAAAAAGAGGATGAGAGAGAGAGAGAGACAGATACCTCACTGGGGTGGCCACCACGACGGGGTCTTAAAGGGGTGTGTATTGGTGTTCCTCGCTACCCCCTTCCACCATTTTGGAGTTCCCCGCTCGATGGGGTTGGTGCTCATCCCACCCTAATGTCGTTAGTTAAAAGAAATGATAGTAAACAACACTGTGTTTTTTTGGGGTGTGCAAATTTATCTGAAAAGATAAATTTACTCGTACATGGTTTAAAGACAAATTCGGTAAGGGCAGTTGTATTTTCACTCGTATTTATTGTTAAAACTGGATTGATAGAAGAATAAAGGCATGCAACAAAACAATGATTATGATGTGAATATCATTTTCCTTGTGATATTATTGGCTTCTACTATCAAGGTTGTTTGGATTTAAACTAATAATGTAATACATCCCCATAATTCCCTAATTATCATAGATATGTTCAACAACTAAACACATCTATAATGAACATTTCTGCACAATTCCATGAAGAGAGAGAAGTAGGGGAGCAGTGAGATTGAAACAATGGAATAAACACATATACACACACACATATATATATATATATATAGGTTTGCATAAGCAACTTATTATGGATAAGATTATTTAAAATTTCATCTTATCTAGATCAGAAAAAACATAATGGAAAAAAAAACTATCAAAAACTGTATAATTTCACCAAACAGTGGCTAGCGTTAGTTAAAAGTCACCCAAAAACTCATGTTGAGCATTGTTTCCATGCATCAGATTTAGAATTTCCTATGAGTTTTAACATGCATTAAAAAGTTACCCCAAACACTTACATTATGGATTGTTTATCAGGCATAAAAAATTTGATTTTTGGGAAATCACACATGTATGACATGCTAACGCTAGTGCTATCTTTTGACCGTTAAATATACATGTAAATCCACACAACTAGGCCAAATCCTTTGTAGGTCGCCTGATATCTTAAACAACTCTACAAACTTTTAAGAGTTTATAAACTAAGAAAGAGTTGGTTACTTTTCAATTGTGAAATAAGTGATATGCCTAAATTTCTTACGTATATATAGCTTATCAGTACAAGTAACATTCCACTGTCATTTTCAAATCTTACGATGAAGACCGTATACAACAAGTTTTTGATGTGTACCAACACAAAGGCATGTAGTGCTTAAAACATTGTTTAACTCCATATACCTTGCTCGTGTTATTTAATGGAGTCATCTCTGTACATGTATTGATTTTTAGGGTTAAATATTCCATATCTTATAATAAAACACACTTCGTTCACCTTGTGTGGGTGTTTGAATAATCGGTTGCTTGAAAACCATAAATGTTAAGGGAGCTTTTGAAGTGCTTAAGGTAGCCGCACAATGAGGCTTGATCTATTCAAGTGACGGAGTCGTAAATTTTATCCAGTGCACCCTAAGGTTCCAAAAGGCAGAATTGGCAACGAAAACCCTAACCAAACCAAACAGCAGCTCAGCCGCAAGATATACACCACACCATAAAGAAAATGCATTGCCGCAACATTAGTCCATCTTCATATATGATTTTGTATATCGAAAAAACTCTTCGTGTCCTCGCATNATATATACATATATACATATATATAGAGAGAGAAAGGTTCAAATGAAAAACATAACTTTCTAAGAAAATGTGAGTAGCAATCTCAGCCACTCATCCGGTCAATAAAGGCGGCTTTGACCGTGACCCCCATTTAATAATCCCTACCCTCCTATGAATCGCGTCAATCCTCTGTGATCACGTCCATCGTAATCGAAGATGTGTGGTTGAGATTGCTCCCTGTTTTTTCTTAAATTGACATGTTTCGAGTATTCAAGGGATAATTTTTTTTTAACAACAAATAATTCACGTACGCATCTCGATACGAAGTCGACGAGGTATCTGAGATCCATATGAGCACCCGACTAATCATCGACGACCATGGACTGACCCGAAAGGGACAATTACTTTTAGTTACGAAAATGTAAGAACACTCTTGTCATGTATATGAATACATAATATCATAATACACGTGTGTGCCTTGTTGGTATGCGAAAGACTTGACCTATGTGGCCTGACTGTGGCCTGAAAGGTCGTATTTGTAATTCTATATACATCTCTAGTTTAGTATCGCAAATTATATCATACATGATTAACTATAGTTGAAATTCATTCTTACTTATTGAAAAAATAAATAAAGGTATTAGCATATTAAAAAAGGGTTACTTCACGAAAGTGTATCCAACTTGTCATGAAAAGTTATTGTATGTATCAGATTTCCATTTTTATCATTTGCCGTATCAAACTTTAAGAAATGGTCATTGCATATATCCAACTTGTTACAAAAGTGTATCAAACTTGTCAAGAAATACATTAAATGGTAGATTTTGATACACCAAACCAGTGATGGCCAAACGGAACCGAACCGAACCGAACAAAAAAACCGAACCAGCCCGAAGCCTAAACCGGTTTAAGTCCGAACCCTGTCTAAACCGGTTTACAGCCCAGAAGCCCAGACCGGTTTGGGTTTTATACGAGATTTCCGGTGCCGACCCGGTTCAAGCCCGAGCCGGTTCACAACCCGGCCCTGGCCCGATTCAAGCCCGAACCGACTCGGTTTCAAATTTACTAGTGGTAGGTTAAGGATCAAACCACAACTTCCCAAAAAAACCAAAAAACACAAAAAACGCAAAGATTTCTCATTTTTTGGCTCTCGTAATCTCGTATTCTCGAGTTATCGTATTCTCTAATCTCGATCCTCGAGGTCTCGTGTTCTCCAGTTCTCGTATTCTCTAATCTCGAGTTCTCGTGTTCTCGTATTTTCTAATTTATGGTATACGAAATGGCGGAACAAAATTACACCATTATTCCCGAGTCCGAGCATAAAAGAAAAGCGGATATTTGGAAATGTTACGACATGTGCAAGTTTCCCGATGGTACCAAAAAAACGCAATGCAATAGGTGTGGCGATGTATGTATAAATAAAACGTATGTGTATTTTAGTTATACAATCAAGTTCTTGACTTTAATAATTAAGTAGTTAATTAGTTATTAGAATAATAGCATACANAAATCAAACAAAGATAAAAAAAAATACGAAAATCCGACGTAAACCTTCCCAAACCGGTTTTGGGTCCGGTTCGAACCGGTTTGAGTTTATTGGTTCAGCAGCTATGGGTAAACGGTTCAGCACCCTGGTCTTGCAGCCCGGCCTGAACCGAACCGGTTCAGATCCAAACCGGTCCGGCCCGGCCCGACTCGAACCCGGTATTTGGCCATCACTACAACAAATGGTAAAAATGAAAGTCCGATACATACAATAACTTTTCGTGACATGTTAACTACACTTTCACGAAGTAAACCCCCATTAAATTAAAAAAAAGTATACAATATTTTCAACTATTAAATCTAAAACATGCATGAACATGACCCAATCTGTGAAGAGTTTAATAACATTACAACCGAGGGAATCGAACCCTGCCCAAAAGTTGATCCTTTCGAATTTTTCTTTATGCTCCTCACTTTTAACCTATGCTAGGGCGGGAGATATTTCGCTAAACCGAATCTCTCTCTAGAGCTTGCGTCACTCCCATCGGAGGAGGTTTCTTTTTCTTGGTATGCACAATCTTCAGATCTACTTTCATGTTTCGTTTTCGTTAGATTTTCATCTAAACTCATATTTTTCTATTGCGTTCTTGATCATCACACCGATTGTTAGATATCCTGCACATGCAACACCACTGTTTTGGGTGTTGGTTTTCAATATCTTTAAACACCGTTTCGTAAAATTAATGCCCCCTTTTTTTGTTCAATCTTTTTTGCATCTTCTTTTAGAGGTAACATGTAATCTTAATTTCTTGATGCTTATATGGCTGTAGAAGTTTAGATTACTGGTTTTCTGAAGAATCATGAAAAACCAAATTCATAGGGGAAACCTTCAGTTTTTTATTTGGTAGAAATTTGCAGTTACGATGATTGTTTTGTTGTTGTTGTGGCAAAGTGTGGCTGATGGTAAAATTTGTTTGCAGATTTCTAAACTGATATATAAGTACTAAACATTCGAAAACACAAATGTGCCTTAGATTAGAAAAAAGGGAAAAAAATGTGAGGTTGGGGGGATAGAGAGATACCGAAAAACCCTTGTGAAACTAATACAAACAGTGTGTTGATGATAGCGGATTCATGGTCATAGATATATCCTTGTGATTTCAAGACCTTATGTAAATGTGTACATGTCGCCTCGGTATATCATCCGTTATTTTGCTCTTGCCATCTGTATCACTGTAGACTGCTGATAGGGACATAGGGTTGTGCTGGAACTGGAATTGTTGCAATGTCTTCCTGAAACACGTGATTTGGCAGCTAGTAGCGTAATAACTTTGATATATGATGCTATGTATCACATAGAATGTTGGGAGCTTCATCTTTTTTTTGTGAGGTTTGATAATTATTGGTTATTGCACGTTAGCGATGTCTAACATACTGCCCACAAAATGTTGTGTCATACTGCTATCGTGATATTGCCTTTTTATATGATTTGAATGTGAATTAATCATGTTGTTCATGAATGGCAGGTTAAAAAAGCTCAACGTCACTATACACAATGGGTTATATAGGCGCTCATGGCGTTAAGGCACTGCATAGATACAAGTACAGTGGAGTTGATCACTCTTACGTTGCAAAATATGTCTTACAACCTTTCTGGACTCGATTTGTTACTCTCTTCCCTCTTTGGATGCCGTAAGTAGCACTAAGCTTTTATTTGTTCTTCTCATATGACCGAACTATTAATTATACGGTACATTTTTGGTTTCATTTGGAAAAGAACATGTGGTGTGCATGTATGCATGTCAGACACAAATGATTGTTTCATACGATGAAAACTATATCATTGTTTCATACACATGTATGCATCTCTCTTTGGATCCGTCGTCACTTTGTAGTTTGTACAACAAACAATATCAACATCTCAAACCCCCAACCTCCACAACTTCTGTTTGAGCCATGGCTGTATCGTATTTGTAGCACTGGCTTTTCTGCTGTAAAGAATTCGTCATCTTAGTTGTTTCTTTCTATCCGTCCTATTTGAGAGCAAAAATACACTGCTGAGCCTAGGCAATCAAGTGTGCATTTGCTTGAAGTTTTTCCATAATAATTTGACATGAATTGGAAGAAGGATAGAACACGCGAGGCTTGAACATCTAGCAAATGTATGATGTGAAAGTATGCTGTATCCTACTCGATAAACTTCTAGTTGAATTGTCTGAATGTAAGGTGTATGCCTAGTGGTATATAGGGTCTGGTGCCCACTACATTCTGGCCATAATTCTCATTTATGGTTGCTTGAAAGGTAATATGTATAATATGTATCAGGGTGTGTATGCAACAAGTGCGCTACTTCTTTTAACTACTAAGTGGCCTGGACCCCGAAATAGAATATGACATAATTGAAGCTATTTATATATGTGGGATTGGAGCGATTTATATCAATCACCAATAACCTCATATTGCTTTTAGTACTTCGGTTGTTGGAGTCCTGTTGTATGTGTTAAATTGTGTGTAGATGTGAATTGGTTTTGATTTATTTAAGGCCTACTAACTGCCTGAAACTTGCAGTCCTTCCCTCTCTCTACCCCTCATCTGTATTGGTGGTCTTTTAAAGTCTTTTATGTAGTCACTAACCACTCTTTATATTCTTTTTGCATATCGTGGACGCCTCAGGCCTAATATGGTAATTATGCCTTTTAAACCATTTTGTACTGCCTTGATACACAATCTAAAGGATTTTCCTTTCATTTCTTTGACTTAACACGTGTTTGATGTTTCTCTTCTCAGATTACACTCACAGGATTCATGTTCCTTCTCATCTCTGCATTGCTTGGCTATGTGAGTGCATAAGTTTTATGGTCGTTATGTGATGTCTCAGATATAGTGCATTAGGTGTTATCTTTGTTAAGCTATTTATATACTTCTTCTCTTTTGAAAAAAAGGGATGGAACCCCTTGGAAAACTTTATTCAAAATATTACTCAGCGAAAGTTGCAAGCCTTGGTGACCTTTTTTTCCCTTCCTATTTCGGCATAAAAGCCTTAAAAGGTATGTTATATTAAAATGCTGGGTCATCGATAAAAGGATTCTGCTAGCATAACATTTTGTTGTATGACGTGTGGAAAAAAGCAATATTGTTTTATGACATTGTCATCTTAAATGTTGAAGTTGTACACACTATGGATTATTCCAATTGGTTGTTTCATGAACATGCCATATCATGCCAAATTTTTTTGTTATGTTTTCGGCATTGGAAGTTTCTCCAAGAAAATTCTGCATCAATTACCAATTCATGGCTTCCTACCATGGATTCTGGATCTTGGTTAGAACAGTCTGAAACAGAAGACAAAAGTTGCAAAAAACTTGCGAGTTAGCCATTTATCATGTGAATATTACTAATAATAGTATACCAAAGTTGGGATGGTCTGATATGTCATATCGTTGAACGTGTTCCTTTCAATATGCATTGCAAATCTAATTATAAAAATGCATTTTAGGGTTTAAGTTTGCATTAAAATGTCATTGAAAAGTTTGACTCTAGCCATCAAGTTTTTCTTTGCAGTACTTCACACTAATTTCTGTTTTATGCATGGACACTCTTTTTTAGATATATTCACCTTATTTGGATTCTCCACCACCAAGATGGGTTCACTTTGCTCATGGATTACTTCTTTTCTTGTACCAGGTTTGTTTTTACCTTTGTGAAAAACCATGTTACTATTCCCATTCGCATACATCATGCCTATCTAATTTGAAAAACAAATATTCTTGGATTCTTTGTGAAACATATTCAGTTACATCATTTCCAATTTCAACTTGTTACTATTTCATAAGCCGGGCAACAAAGACCTTTTTACACTGAATTTTTTCAATTGCCTACATACCTTGTAAAAGAAGTAAAAAACTGTAGTAAGGAAACAAAGTAAAATGGGTGCAAAACCAGGAAAACATTAGACAAAATTAAACAAGAAATGAGCATCGCTGACGTGAAGTGCTATTATTTCATTGGTATCTAGAAATATGCTTAGTTGATGCGTACCCTCTAAATTTTTTGGATAGAAAGGCATAATCACAATCTTTTGGAGCTATTATTGATGAGATGGTTGACTAGAGGATTTAGTTCAAGAAATTAAAATAATGTTTTTGCTATTCTGCTAAATGTATTGGTTGACACGTCAGGAGTTCAGCTATTTAGATCTTTTATGTGCTTTATGTTTGATCTATTAATTTTTTCTTTAAAACAACAAATCATCCAGGCAGATCTGGTTTTACTTTGGAAAGCATAGTTCAGAAAATGTTAAAAGTCATGATATAGTTATTTGTTTTGTTAATTAAGAAATCTGCATGGTTCATGTTTTGGCCCGTTTGGTTGACCTATGATACTTATAATATTACTGATCCATATACTTGTTTTTCTGAAGAAATGGATAGACTTGTTTATAGCTCTTATAAGGCATTTTACATGGCAATACTAGTGATCATACAATTGACATATTTTACTCTTTCCCATTAGTTGGGATCACGGTGAATTAAAAAAGGGCCATACAGTAATAAGTAACCTTAGGCATTGAATTTGTGTTCTTAGACTTCAAGGTTCTTAGAATTTGTGAAAATGTTGGGGGTAATATGTAGTTTTGAACTTAGCGAGCATTACAAGGAAACGGTAATAAGTTTAGTCATTGAACTTGTGGTCGCGGCTCTTAGACTTTGTGAAAAACTCGGGTATATTATGTATCTTTGAAGTGAGGAAGCATTACTAGTACTTCTCATGGCGATCTGCTGCATAAGATTTTTCTTTCCTCTTCTCATGATCTTGACTCACTTTAAACTGGTTATGATGTGAGACCTTACCTATGAACAGCCCAACTATCATGTATTTTTAGTGTTTCACTTTCACCATCTGTAAAGGTTTTTTACTTTTTTTTATCCGGATATCTTGAGTAGCACAATCTTTACGGAAACCTCATTTTTCAGTTATTTAAGCTTTGCTTTTTGGTATTATTTCTTCATTGATTTACTTTCAGTTTTTCAATGTTTATACTAGACTTTCGATGCTGTTGATGGAAAACAAGCTAGAAGGACAAATTCTTCTAGTCCATTAGGAGAACTCTTTGATCATGGTGATTAACAATTCTCCTTTGCCCTCCCCACTAGTTCTGTCTCTCATACTCCCTTAAACTCATTTCCAACCAGTATCCTTTCCCTTCTTTTCTTTGCCGTGGTTATGTGCTAAATTATGTAAAGTTGATGTTTTTTTACTGATTTTGCAGGATGTGATGCACTTGCTTGTGCGGTATGCCTTGTTTGATTCTTAATTCCACTTACTTCTCCAACTGGCATTGTCCTTTTCTCATTTTCTGATGCATGATTTAGTTGGAGGCCTTGGCTTTTGGGAGCACTGCCATGTGTGGAAGAAATACATTTTGGTTCTGGGTGATTTCAGCTGTTCCATTTTACTGTGCAACTTGGGAACAGTAAGTAGTCGGAGAAATCCTCGATTTCTGCAACTTAATTTATTTGAATAATTCTTGCTCAAATTTCAGATGAATAATGTCCTACAAACAATGTTTTTTTAACCCTTACATTAAGAGTTCTCTTGAAAGATTTGGTTTTGTTGCGGTTGTCAACTTTCTATCTCTATTTAAATAATGGAGACAGTTATTCAGTCAAATCATGGATAATGTTTGGACATGCCAAGCTATTAGTTCATGGAAAACTTTTAGAACATGGGATTTTAAATCATTTTCCGAACTTAGCACACTATAACTCAGAAGAAAAGAGATAAAAAAACTAATGATCTAGTCAGGTCCATACCATTACTAACTTATCAATTATCATCGTAGTATGTTTCTGATAACGTGAAAAAGCTGGGAGTTAATTGCCGAACAGGATTGTTGTAGTCTGACCTGAGGAACCTCTGTTGAACTGTTCTTTTGACAAATGTTGGTGTAAATGTATTAAGCAAAGCCTTTGTTTGTCTAGTGAGCAGAGTTCTTGATGAAGGAAACAAGATAAAATTAAGTGGAAGAAACAGCATAGCATTGCTTGGGCTTGCATTTTAGCCCTAAAAATCATGCCTTTCTAATTTAGTTGTTTGTGCTTTTCTTATGATTATCGTCACGCTACTCAACATATGAATAATGACCACCTATACTTTTTAAAAGAAAATATGTCAATGTGAGGTGCAAGTGTGGGGGATAGTAAATATGCAAAGCGATGTTGCCTCTTCTTTAATGCCTTATTGGCAAAAAGGGTTTTTACTTGTTTGGAAAAGCTCCTCAGTTAGATAATCCATTGTAACATAATGCTTCCTCGCACGGTTTCTATAAGTCTTTTCCTACTGGTTATCTTTTTTTCTAATATCAAATGTTACACCATATTCCTGGCTTTACCTTTTTATCCATGAAATACCCTACTAATGTCATTGTGTCGAGATCTGCTGAAGTTTTTTGCATGTTACAGCTATTTCACCAACACCCTGATCCTTCCAGCAGTAAATGGGCCTACAGAGGGTCTCATGCTGATATATATGGCACACTTCTTTACAGCTATAGTTGGTAAGCCACTTCAAGGATGAACAGATTTGCTATTCATTCCTTACGTCTAAAGCAGTGGCTTAAAATAACATTCATTATATCATAGCTGGTTACATATAATTTCAGGTGCAGAGTGGTGGGCCCAGGATTTTGGGAAGTCTATTCCTCTCCTGAGTTGGGTTCCTTTTATAAATGGTAAGAAAATGCCTCTCTTATGCATCCTTGATTTGCATCAGCCTGCACTCAAGTCTGGATCTAATGAAAAGCTTACACAATAACATCAGACGTTTTAAAGACAATAATAACCTACAAATTTGTGACTTGGTAAAAAACATATTGTTGTGCATCAACTTTTCATCACATCACAAGCTCTTTCACTGGAACGGAAATGGTGTATTTATCTGAATTAACATTCCAAGTTATGTGATGTTGCATTTAACATGGAGTAGACCTAATGATCATTGCTGAATTTATTATGAGACAAATGTTGCTGCTTTCTGATCTGATTGTATTATTCTATTCAGGAGTCCCAACCTCTGGAGCGGTTTTGTTGTTTATGGTAATGTTTGCTGTTATACCCACTGTCTCATTCAAGTAAGTAAATTTATTCATTTCATCAAAAAAGTTCCACTATTTCTTTGCCTTGTTGTATAATTATAATTTTTTTTTGGATCTCAAAAACAATCATAAAGTAACCAATCTCTCTACCTAACTCTGAAATGCTTAGCGGAAAAGGAAAATTTAAGAGCTTGAAGTTTCATGACAGATGTTTGCTGCTAGACAGAGTTTTGTGTTATAAGTTCAAATGTAACCATAATTTTATTTTGATGGAGTATACATCACACTTTGTTCATTGTTCACATTTTCGATATAAAAATGCAAAATGGGCGGATTTGGTTAAACGTCCTTGCATTTAGTCTTTTTATTTCGTTCAGATATGAAAACCCTCAACAATGTTTGATTGGTTAAGAAAAAGTTTCAATGCTGGTTCACGTCTGAAAATAAATGATGCCAACGAGTTGGTTTTGAACTTTTTTCTCCATGGAGGAAGATGATGGTGGTGGTGATGGCTTTCTCGTCTTTGAATATTATAATTGATTAAATATTTTAGCTTATGAAGTCAAATATTTTTGTTAATTCAGAAGAGTAGAATGGACAGATACATGCATATGGATACTTGTATTAGGATCACTTTACGGTCGGTTTGAATGGTTTGAGCTTAAGCATTTGGATATTATATTAATTTGCAGATGTATTTTAGGCTTCAACACTTATAAAAACAAACAATCCCTAAGTTAACCTGATACTCACACTTCTCTTCTACATGATACGTCCAATTCTATCCAAACTTAAGAAGACTTTTTATCCATTCAAATATTGCAGTTTGAGTTGCTAAATAACTTCATTTAACTTGCTCTATATCTTCCTTGCTCACAGTGTACAGAATGTTTATGAGGTTGTACAATCAAGAAAAGGAAGCATGCTAAACGCCTTGGCTATGGTAGTTATATTCACCTGTCAACTGTATTGTTTTGTTGATTCTTAAGAGGCTTATTGGTTCTGTTATCTTTTCATGCCAGCTTGTTCCATTCAGCGTGCTGTTGGGGGTAATTCTTCTCTGGTATGCACCTCCTCTTTATATCTGCTTCCTGACCATTTACCATATTCTACTCCCTGTGCCCCCATGGAAATTGCAACAACATCCATATTTCAGATGTTCCATGGAAATTGCAGCCTTTATTATAACTAAAGTTACTTATCTTTTTAGCGTTTCATTGCAAAGATAGGATGGTACTAACTTATGTCCACAAGATTCCTCTATTTTGTTATTATGAAGGGTGTTTTAAGACGTTTGAGTAGTAGTTAAATACTTTTTCTAAATTATATGAAGCCAATATTTCATGGAATGGAGGATATTTTCTTTTCTATATTCTGAAGCAGAGTTTTATCCTTATTTCAGGGATTGTATGTCTCCATCTAATCTAATCGGAAACTACCCACATATGGTTGTGATGGGAACTGGACTAGCATTTGGATTTCTTGTGGTAAGGTTTCGGGTTAATTGTAACCTACCAAAGTTTCTGTTATCTTTTTGAAGTTTCTATATTTCTGTTTATTCATTGTGTCTCGTTACAACTTCCATGTCATTCTTCTGTCTAAAGTATATTCACGAAAGTAATGGTTGGCTATAAAGTGCTTAGGCTTGAGCATTGTGGGTTTATTTACATTCTCCAAATATAATTTCGCATATCTGCCATCTGGTAACAATTCTTCGTCCTCTGAGGAGGCTATGGTGTCTCTCCATACATCCCCATAATTATTGACTGTTCACACGAAAACTTTGTTTTACATTGTAAAATCACTTGGCTTCACATGGGGTATTAATATGAAAGTTGAAATTTGGTGCTTGCAATACTCCCATCACATGGCATTGTCTTAAAATCCTAGATTTTATGCTTTATGTAAAATATATATTGGTTTCAGCAAGTTAAATCCATGTTCTATTGAACATTTGAATGTATTATGGAAGTAGGTAACTTATGTGATGAGTGGTGACTTCACAAAAATGAAATTACTAAATGAACTAATTATGCTCCTGATGGAGATACTGATATAAAATAAGAAATTGTGAGCTTTTTCCTTGTTGATGTCTGAAGATTGGCTACTTCATATTTGCATTTATCCCTTTGGCAGGGAAGGATGATATTGTCTCACTTGTGTGATGAACCCAAGGGATTGAAAACTAGCATGTCCATGGTAAGTTCTACTCACTGCCCAGAAAGTTATTGCGCGCGCGCACACACGCACACACACACACACATATATATAGAGAGAGAGTTTCAGGGGACCCCTACCCAAAAAAATGTTCTTTTTTTAAATTGAGGAACACCTGTTCCTGGTAACCATTCATCTGTATGGTATGGTATGCACGTGTGCATGTTAGAAATTAATTGTATGCACATATGCGTAGCGTCCAAATGAATGGTTACTAGGGTGTTCCTCAGTTTTTCAAAATTTTACGGTTTTCCTGGAACCTGACCTCATATATACATGCAAAGGTCGTGTGTTCAGGTTTTTTCTGTTTTGCTCTTGGTGATCAGTAGATATCCATGTTCAACATTTCAACCATAATCATTGATATGCTGTTGTATTTCTTGTTGTTAAACTGCAGTCCTTGTTTTATCTTCCGCTTGCAATTGCAAATACGCTCACTGCCTGGTTAAATGATGGGTATGTAGTCAGTCATCTGACTCATAGTTAAAGGCATAATTTTCTTATCTTTTCCTGTTGAAAATTAGGAAACACCCGAGTGAATTCATCATTTTCCCCTGCTAGTTTGCATCTAAATAGTTAACGATGTTTATAATTGTTGCAGGACTCCTTTAGTTGATGAGAAATGGGTTCTTCTGGGCTTCTGTATATACACAGGTACTGTCATCAGCTGGATTTTTTTCCCGATTGGCTTTTTGTTGGCTGAAACAAGTATTTGGTTATTGCAGTTGCACTGTATCTGCACTTTGCGACATCAGTGATTCACGAAATAACAACAGCTCTTGGAATCTACTGTTTTAGGTAACGAAACCTCGATTAGTTGTGTTTTTGTGTCGGTTTTGCATGTTGACTTTTTGACTACTAACTCTGTTAAACATGATCAGAGTCACAAAGAAAGAGGCTTGAGACATGTTCATGTTCCATATTAAGGTATGCTTTTCTAATCATGATGTTTCATTTTTGAGGCCTACTTCTCTTACCAAACAAATCTCGGGTTTTGAATTATAATTTCAGGTTTACAAATGGTCTTCATGCCACTAGTAACACCGAGCTCGAGCTGAAGATAAGTCATGAAATTATAGCTAGGCTTGACACTTATGTGCCTCGTTTGTGTATGGTTTAGTTTTTTACTTTTATTTTAATTAAGTTTAAAAGATGGTTTTCTTATGATTGTCTATTGTCTTGGTACCATACCGTCGTATCTTAGCTTTAGAGATGGCCAAATTAGATAACCAACCGGTCCTAGTTTGGACCGGTCTTTGACAATCACAAAACAAGCAAGGTGAAGGACAACTTGCAAAGCATTTTACTCATCATAATAGTTGTTGATGAAACTTGAATAGGAAAAATAGAATTAACATAATTAAGAGAAACTGATGATGTACTTCATGGCTGTTTAATTATATTAAGCTTATTGTCAAGAGAGTACATCAAAGGAAATTGCTTTAATTTTTACTGGTTCTAGTTGCTTGAAAGATACTTGGACAAAATCTAAATATTTAAAACCATCAATGTCTGTAATTTATTTATAATTCCAATCATGTCACATTAGCTTTTATAGTTATTATTTATTCCAGTATAATTTACTTGTGTTTTCACATGGTCTCTCTACTTAATTAATAATTATTATTTTATACATTAAGAAAGCTTATAACACTTTACTTAATCGATAATTATCTTATTTATTAAAAAAGTATGCTAAAATCTATGTGGTATTGTAATAACAATTGCAAAAGGTGTCGACAAGAATTTGACGTGGTGGCTATGTGCAATTTCTTTTAAAAGGGCTTTTCAAACCTGTTAGCTTTTCTAAAAATTCTACAAAATGAAGAATTAAAGTTAAAAAATCTTTATAAGAAAATACATTTAACTCCAACAGATTCTTATTTTAAAGATAACATCATTAGTTATATTATTAAAATATTACGTATATTTAATAAAATATAATCTCTCTCCTAAAATACAATAAAAAAACATTTTCTCTCCCATGGTAATCTTTTTTGGAGATTTTTGAAGGGTTCTTCAAATTTGGGGGTTTTTACATTCTCTTCATACTTTCTCTATTTTGAAGAAAGTTTTGGAGAATCTGTTGAAAACTAAAATTGTTTAAAATCTTTATTTTTCACATTTTTGGAGAAGCTGTTGGAGATGCTCTTATGTGGAATATGGGTGAAAAATGGAAACTTAATTATTGATATTTTAATGAGTATATTTTTGGACACTTGAAGACAAATGAAAGCAAGTCATGATACATGTGGGCAGCATTATCTTCACTTCACTTCTAATACAAGTCTCCTTTGCATCTTTCACTTTTACACACCATACACAAACAAAAAACAGACATGATCACCACTTATATCCCATCTTCATTTTTCCATTTTTCTTTTCTATAACTTACATTATGTATTATATAAAAGGTTCAAATAAAAATGGTATAGAACTTTGAAAACATTTAAAACAATGAACCATCAATGTAATAAATTGATGATACATGCATGATGGTCAAAGACCAAGTTGCCCACATGCTATTTCATCCCCTGTAGTACCATATATACACATCCAATGGGTGAATGTTTAAACGGGAACACCTTAAGGAGCGTTTGGTTCGTAGAATGGAGTTTGATGGAATTTAATTAACCATGCATTTGATAGGAGTTCAACAGAATTCAAAAAATTCCACCAAATTCATTCCGTGAACCGAACATCAGTAAAGAATTTGATCAGATGATTTGTCATACCAATTCCATCAATTTCCTTTAGCTTAACGTACATGTGATTTTACACATACCGTTTTTCGTGTTTACTTATTTAGTCATTGTTCGTGTTTGAATCAGTGCAGATAATGTATATTAGATTCCCAAAAGGAATACATAAAAGGATCCAGCAAAGTTTTAGTAGCAATCATACTCAAATCCACCAAATTGCCTATATAAATATCACCTTCATTCATACTCATTCATTAACATACCATGGCTATCACCATAATCCCTAAGATCCCCCCTTTCTTACTTCTTTTCATCTTCCACTCCACCATCCACCTTCCACCGCCGGTCTCCGCCTCCGACCCCGATCCACTCCAAGACTACTGCCTACCCTCGCCGACGTCCCACCCCCACCTCCCATGCAAAAACTCCTCGTCCCTCACCGTCGACGACTTCGTATTTTCCGGCATAAAACGCCCCGGAAAATTCACCAACAAATTCTCCGGCGTTCCCGTCTCTTCCACCGTCTTCCCGGCCCTCAACACGCTCGGAATGTCGCTCGTCAGAGCCGACTTCGAGGTCGGCGGGATCAACGTCCCGCATTATCATCCTCGAGCTACGGAGGTGGCGTACGTGCTCGAAGGGAAGGTTTATTCTGGATTCGTCGACACCGGCAACAAAGTGTTCGCGAAAGTGATCGAAAAGGGAGAAGTGATGGTTTTCCCTAGGGGAGTGTTGCATTTTCAAATGAACGTCGGGAAGTCGCGGGCCGCCGTGCTTGGGAGCTTCGACAGCCAGAACCCGGGGTCGGTTAAACTTCCGGCGGCGTTGTTTGGTTCCGGCATCGATACCGGGTTGTTGGAGAAGGTTTTTGGGTTGAAAAGTAAAGAGGTTGAAAAGCTGAGGAGGAGGTTTGAAATTCCGAAGAAAGAATAGGGTTGAGTTTGAGAAATATTATTCTTTAACATTCATTTTTTCTTCATAAATTGAATAAATGTAGAATGAAGAATTATATGATAGAGTTATCTCAAATGTTTATCTTATAACATTTGGTGCGATTTAAAGTTTTATTTTATTTTGATTTTAAAAAAAAGTTCCACAAACAAATCGTGCATAAAGATTAAAGTGAGAAATGATCCGAATAATTATTTATTGTTTATTTAATTTTAAACACATCCCATGTATCGCTTATAATAGAGAATCATCTGGTGCATTTAATCTTAAACTGTATCCAACAGTGTGAAGATCTTGTCTCATGCTTCTCATACCTCTCATTCTCATTACAACCAGCTCTTTTCCTAAGATTTATTTATAATAATGTTTTAAAAATATATTAAAAATGTTTATTTATTAATAATTAATTAACAAAAAATAAGTGCTTTAAGAGACCCTTAGAGTCTATGTCTAGCAAACTATGGGTTTTACATTTTGGGGTTATCTGTACTCGTTTTATTTAACTTCATCTTCACACTCTAGAACAATTTGTTATCGTCTATTTGGGGTGACATGTTACAGTTCTACCTTTACTAGATTTGAATAAGTTTTCCTCAATATATGTTGGAATTCTCTTCTCTTGTTAAATGCTCTTTTGAATAGTAATTATGGATAACATGGTTTGTCATCAAGTTGCGACGATTTCATTACTAGTTCCGTATAAATTAAACCGGACCACAATTACATCCCTACGGTTACGCTAAATAGTTGAGAACCCGAGACATTATTAACAAACCAACTAAATAACTGATTACCAACAAGAAAAGTTACATTCTAGATAAACCATAATGGAACATCGACTTGATCTAATCAAGTTTTCAAAGCATAGCATTTAACATTTCGTTCCAGATATCAGGAACCCCGGGTAGGCACCAATGGCTGCAATCAGCTGAACCATGGTCGGTGTGGCGTTGCTTCTCGGCTCCAGGGCCACCAGATTGTGCGTAAATTGACGGATGGCCATCTTTTCGCAGTGCCGACATCGCTGTTATGTCTTCTAGATAAACCGGAAATCTCATTCTTTTGAGCACACCTTTAAGCACCATCATCTCTTCCGGTACATGGGGGTGACTAGCATACCCCAACGGTTCCCTTTGCTTGTAGCACTTCCATCCATTGTCCCTGTACAACTTTCTTTGCATAAGGTACAACTAATAATGCATAGCCTAATTTTCACAATTTACTTAGAATGTCGTACAACCTATGTAAATACGTTATAATAAGTCATAAAAACAACATGCTTCTTATGTTGTACGTACCTATTATGTCTAGGTGACATGCTACGAAATATGACTCGAGATTGACGTGGATCCAAGTTCAAATCGACCCATTTTGCCCATGTTCGAAGCCCTCTTTGGTATGCAACCATTCGGTTCATATCTCGCGATGCATGGTTTCCCTCCATCAGCAAATCCCACCTGAAAACATTTATTAACGACTGATGATGTACAAGTCACTAATGCATTGATCAGTTGTTTCTTACGAGGTCCATTTGTCCGAGTGGGTCCACCAATGCGCCGAATCAAAAACCAACACGTCAGCAGCCCTCCAATACTTGGCATTCTCTTCTATCAAATCCAGATGTAAAATCCTCTTGTTTCCAGGCCCTCTCTTTAGTTCAACTAGAAGTGGAGCCCAACAAAATTCAATTGATGTCTCAAAATCCTGTACAAGAAACAATGCATAAGGTACAACCCCTGTTTCGGTCAAAACTCGAACATCAAACAAATTACCGGTAAAATCTAACTTTTTTAGAGATTTTTTTTACGGTAGTTAAACATACGCACACGCCCAAACATACGCACACGCCCTGACCGCTGTCGAAGAGGTAACCGGGATCCGTTCGGGCACCCGACTAATCCTCTCGCCCATGCCCGACCCGAAGGTCGACCCATGAACTGGGGTGTCGACTCCTGTTCCCTCCCCGAACCGAACCCAAGTAGACAGGGATACCATCCACTGCCCCCCTCAGGATGTTACCAACCGTTGAGCTACAAAGGAATTGACAAATGTTCTTAATTTGTGCATGGGGAGATTCGAACTTGGGTGGACACTATGTATCTTCCAAGCACTAACACGACAACACCTTGGACAACTTTTTTAAAGATTTAAGGATCGAAATCTCCTCAAAGATAAAAAGTTTATGTGAGTTTTATAATTCATAAAACATTATATTTTTAAAAATAAATAGATCCTATTTTTGCACGTGCATCGATAATTTATGCAATACGTATCTATACGGTACAATTTTTTGATGCATGCGTTTTGATATGTTAAAAATACCTAACAATGCATTAGTATGTTGTACGCTACAACTTATTGATGTGTACCTTAGTAAATACACATCAACCAATTGTACGCTACAATTCTGACATAGACGGGATAAGATTAATTTTAATCGAATAAAACGAGGTTTCAAGTAGAATAGGCTCACGAGGGCATGGAAGGCCATCGTAGGGCCGGCATACGTGACGGTTTTACGATCGGTGGGAACGACGGATTCGACCAAGCAAACAAGAGACTCCCATTGGTTTCTCATTATAGAATCACCAACTAGCATTATTCTTTTCCTTCTCATTCTTCCAAGAAACTCCAATGCATCAAACCTGAAATAGTTTTTTGTCACCAAATCATTAAGGTACAACTTTTGTTGCATAAATCACAACCCCTTCATTCCAGTAGGCATTTGTAATTTGTATATATGTGTCTTTGTTATCTCAACTTTAGGTGTAACAGGGGTCTCTAAAAAGATTGGAACATCCCTTTATATTAAGCTAGACAATTTCTGAGTTGATGTTATTGAGCTTGATGTAAACCAGTTCTATTTTATGTTCGAGATCGATTCGAGTTCTAGAATTAACGAAACTAGATCAAGCTCGAGTACCTAATTAAATTCCCGAATCAGTAACACCTATAATGGCTAACAACAAGATTTTTTACTCTAAAGCGGGTCGAAATACATACCTAGGAATGGAGCAACCATGCGGTTTCCATTTCCATTTCTCGTAGTCGGAATCCGGCCTCCCGTTTTTCCGACAAGTGACCCTCGTGCTAAGATACGGGCAAGTCGCCGCGTCGTAAAGAGGATACGTCTGATCGTACACCCATTTCCCCGACCCGAAATCGCATTTCCGTAGCGAATCGTGACGGCTCTGGACCATGTTGATCTCCTCGTCCTTATCGTCATCGAGCCATGACAACTCCTCGATCTCGAGTTTCGACGAATCGGTCGATTCGAAGAAGCTAAATAATAGCAGTGAGAGGGCAAAGAAGCAGAAAAAGAAGGCAGGGGAAGCCATTGCAAAGGTTAAAAGAAAAAGGCAAGAGTTAGAAATGGTGGTATATAGAGATGGCAAAGCAAAAATTAGCAAGTAGGGACACTTTGTAAAAAGTAGTACCAAATTTTGTTGAATTTAGGCATGACTTGCGGCAAAATGGAGATATCAAGATCGTACAATCAATCATGAATGTCGGGATATGTGTATATATCATGTATGAAATACTGAAGGGGTTAGTGATGGCCAAAATGCAGGTTCAGGCCGGGCTGGATCGCAAACCGGTTTGCTACAGTAATTAGTAAAACCGGTTTAGCCTTAAACTGGTTCGGGCCGGGCTTTGAGGAGAATATAGTGGTCCGTTTAAGCTGGGTTGAAAACCGAGTTAGCCAAACCGGTTCGGGCCAGGCCCAAAACCGGTTTGGCTTCGGTTCGGCCGATTTTTGCAACACTTTTTTTTGAACCTTTGTTTGATTATTTTTGTGTATACTGTTATTCTAACAAGTAATAATTACTTAATTAGTAAACTCAAAAAACTTAAAAGTCAAAAATTGGATTGGATCACTAAAATACACATACGTTTTATTTATATATATCACTAAAATTCAAAGTTTATATATTTTAAGACTTAAGTTACGATGTTACAACTTACAAGTTACACATAATATATTTTTTTGAAAATTTTGAATTCGGCATCGGGTCGAGCTGAACCCGGGTCAGAACCGGTTTGGGCCTCAATTTTCCGTAAAAACCCAAACCGGGCCTAGCTTTCAGGCTAGAAACCGTTCCGGACCGGACTGAAAACCTGTTTGGCCTAGGGTCGGGTTCGGGTTTTTTTATCGGTTCGGTTTCGTTTAGCCATCACTGTCTGCACTACTATGGATGTCAAAATCAGGTTAAATTGTGCATTAGGATTGTAAAAAACAGGTCGTGATGTCGATGTATGTGAGGAGAAATCATCCTTTTTTTTGGTTTTTGTTAAAAAAATTGTTACATAAGTAAAACACAGATATATGTTGTGATTAATTTGGTTTGTTATTTTTGTCGTCAAAAAAGTATGAAGGCATGGATTTGACACAATGACATGTGAAAATGATTCGACTGGTTTTGTGCAATGAATGAAACCGTTGGGAGTCTCATTAGTGTTTAAAACAAAGAGAGCAAGTTAGACAAGTTGGATGATGTATGGAAAAAAATGTTTTTGAGTCGAAACATGTAAGCGTTTAATGCGTGATATAAATCAGTTGGGTTGGCCTGCGTACACTTATTTTTATTTATCGTAGAAAGGTTTAAGCCAGGGCATGTAAATTTTAGTAGGTCGGAGTTAGACCAATCTCAAAGGTGCGTTCGGTACATAGTATAAATCATTATTTCGTGATTGCCATGAATTTTACGTGAAACGGTGAGGAATGGAATGAAAAAGGATGAAACAAAGCTACCTTAGAATATAGCTTCAGAGTAAAACTCGATTTCATTTTAAAATACCCCATTCCTTCATTTTTTTATTTTTTTTACCGTATTCTACTCAATGTTCTAAAAAACGCGTTATGGCGTGCCATAACGTCAAGACGCAACCTTACCGCCACGTTACGGCCCGTGGCGCGACTCTGAGGTGTAGCTTGCAGTGTGGCGCGTTACAGCGGGTTATAAGGCAGGTTATGGCGGGTTATGACGAGTTATAAGGCTTGAATAGTGTTTATTTTTAATTTTTTTATTTCTAATTTATGGTTTATAAGCTTTGTATATTTTATCAAAAAGTCAATGCATGGATCTTCTTTTGTTTATAGATTTAAATAAATTTTAATTATTATTGTTCAGTACACTAAGATACAAGTATATCTATACACACACTATATAAGTATATATATACACAGATTTACCGCCTTAAGTCACACCTTGAAAAATGTCATGGCATTGCCGTAACTCGTAAGACTTGGGGTTTGACCTCGCCGCCACGCCGTATGCTTATTTAGAACCTTGATTCTTTTTTTTTTTTTTGCTTTCACTTTACAACACTTAAAATTCCATTATTTATAACCTTTTATATTTTAATTAATTTTATGTAATTAATCTATAAAATATTATTAATAATGCCAACGGACTTGTAGTCCAATGGTATTTGGAGTGTTTATAAGGTACCTTCCCCCCTTGTGGTTGTGGGTTGGAGTCCCGTTGTGAACAATAGTGTAGATTTTGAAGTAGATTTTAGGTTAGTTGGGTGTGTGTAATCCGCCGTTCAAAAAAAATACTATTAATAATATAATAAAAATACAAAAATGGAAATTATTTAAAGTTATATTTTAATCATCTTGCCAATATTTTGTAATATTTTCTATTATAAAAATTATATTTATTCAAATTGAATATTTGGCAAACAAAAAAAACTAAACAATTTAATCGGGTTATTTTTGTTTTTAAATCATGTCTAATCAAACGTTGAACAACTGTTATGCCGTGTTTTATTTTATCATGTCTCTTGTTATGTCATTGTACTAAATGCACTTTTAATGGGTTTATTTTTAGAATATGATTCAATACGATATTATTGTCTGCATAAATCATTCATGTACAATACTAACATATTTTGCTTGAAAACGCCAAACAACTCTTTATGTTCCGGATGTAACAAAATAAATGTTTTCTTTCAAATATAAACATTTTTTCGGTTCTTATATATTTTACCTCTTGTATTATTAAGAGTTGAACCAAAATTATTGTAGAAAAAGGCAAAAGTGAAACTTTAGAAATAGGTCCCAATGGTGGACCAGTGAAATTATATGGTTTTAATGTGAAGAAGGGTGAAAGTTAATTATGAAGGCATGGCGAGTCCAAAGAACCACCATCATGACTTTACCAACCATCCCCAACGACTTAAGATAAAAGGAAAAATACATCAATTATTTTTAAATTATTTAATATAAAACACTATAATTAATTTGATAATAAGAATATAAATATATAATTCCATATTTACCACAAGGATGTAAGGCGATGCGTATCCAACCCTCCCAACCCCACTGTCACATCAGCTTTTCTCTAACCCTCCCATTAACCATCTGGAACCCTCTCTAATTAGTACCCAACTCTCTCATTTAATTAAACACACCCCTCACACACACAACACAACCCGCTGTGAGCGATGTGGGCAACCCTCTAGCCTCTCGAACCCGCCGATCGCGTAGCGGAATCCACCGAACCCGCTGAGTCCGGCGGGTTCGAACCCGCTGAACCCAGCCGTACGGTACCCATGGCCTAATTGGAGTTAACTATTCTTCTTACATGTCTACGCTAATATAGATGTCTATGGTAATATAGATATCTGTAGGCTGAAATGGCAATGAGGGTAATTTTTACAGTAAACTTTACTTCTAGTCCTTAAACTTTGGTTTTAACAAATATCATCACTAAAATTTGAAAAATCGAATTTGGTCTCTCAAGTTTGTCATTTAATAACAATCTTGGTTCAGTCCTATAACGACCATTAACTTATATCACTAGATCCAATTAAATGAGGGGGGTTTTTTTTTGACAAAATTAAATCAGGGTTCTCTTTAGTTATTTTAAATACCTCTGTGATAAGCCCGTCATCATCCATTTAGATGAGAGTATTCTTGTCACATGAAAATGTTTAAAATGACTAAAAGATCCCTCATAAAATAAATTTATCTAGAAAAAACCATCGAGTAACAAATTGTTATGAGGAAAGACCAAAATCATTGTGAAATGACTAAATTCAAGTATCAAAATTTATGAACGATACCCATTAAAATTGATAAGTATTAGAGGACCAAACATGAAGTTTACTTTTATATTGTTATTATTATAAAGTTTGACATGATATTCAACAAGACATTTGACTAGTTGAATTATTATAACTTTTAACAAACCACATGACGAAAACCGTAGCTTACTCAAAAAGAAAAAGGAAAAGATATACACCTTCGAAACCCAACAACTACCAATACACTGGCCTTACCTCCACCTTCCTCTCATACATGTTAGATACAAATCTTCAACCCTCGTATACTATCTTAATCTTGTGTGTATAATAAATGATATCAAATATCGATATCGGAAACGCCTAAAGCTACCACATCTGTTATGTTTTAATCAAATCTATTACCAGATTCAAGCAACGGACGCATATTACAAAAAAACTATGGTAACAACAAATTAATAAGCTTTAAGGATACTCATGCTCTAGAAATTTAACTACAAAAGAATGATCAAGAAAATTTACTTGATGATAGCGATTGTTGAAGAACTTGGTGGAAAAATCAAACCTTTGATATTACTTATTGGATGTCAAGGACCAATAGTATGAATCCCTCTAGTGGCTCACACCTAATATCACCAAATACTAACAATCAATAACGCTCAAACCTTAAACCCTTTGATGAGGTTTTAGATTTATAAGAGGGAGAGAGAAGGATGCTACAAAGAGAAGATATAATGAATTAGTGAATTGGGTTTGATCCCAAGACTTGAGCTTCCTAATCCTACATGAACTGATAAACCAATTAAAAACTATTTTAATTATTATCAATTCATTATCTTTAATATATAATTGGATATCCTAATCCTTTTACAACTTGATAACTTAATTAAAAATTATTTTAATTACTATCAAGATATTATCCATTATCTATAATTAGTCTAATTAATTATCTTTTGAATATTATCTAATTAATTATATTTATGATCAACTGACAAATAAATTAATCACTTTCACCCCCTCTAATTTCCTGATTGTTTATTTGGATCTTAAGGGCAACCCCAATTGACCCTGCTATTATTAAAATACTACCAGTAGTTAATAATTTGGACACCATTTCCAACAATATCCACCTTTAATTGCCTATTTATTGTGTTGCTCGACATGGCCCTTTTTTATCGACTGTCACACTTTCTATACTTTTAAGGAGTCAACATATGTCTCCTATTTATTAGATTGTCATTGAAACAATATGAATGATGTAAATTAAAACTCAATGAAGGTCCACCATGTAAAATAATGTTCATCGGGGTATTTATAGGTGTGAATTTTTGGGTATGTTTGTTAGAAGTTTAATAAGGGATTGGGAGTCACATTTTATTCATTATACATATCATTTAGTAGCGACTTAATATACATGACTGTTTGACAGTACTTAATGTATAGAAAATGGTTTATTCGATAAGCTCATAGGGGGAAGTATTATGCTGAAAGCCAAGTTTTTTTTTCTTTCTTTTCAAACATGTATCTCATAATTAATGAACATACTCATTTCATCTATAAAGAAACCCTTCTCATGTCATACGGACACTTTAATCCACACATGACCTAGGGATTGTTTAGTTGTTTTTTTCATCAAGTTATGTATGAATAAAGTTGTGTGTGTTAATTAATTTGACGAATAGATTGAGAAATCTTTTGTTTGACAAAGTTTTTCCAAATATAGAAAAAACATGTTTCTTTTAAGAGCTTTCTATCATACCCCCTATCAATATGTTAGTGAACTAGGAGAGTCCATAGTAAAGGATAATGAAATAATGTGAGAAAAAAAGGGTAGGAGAGCAATACCCATTTTTTTAATTTGGGGGGTCACATACGAAAGACTTGAGTTCTACATAAAACTATATCTTAAATTATTATGAGATAAGGGTCAAGTTTAACGGAAAAACTAAAAAAACAAAAAAATTTTGAGGAACACCCTCGCAGCTCCATCTGGACCATATGTATTTGTGCATAGATGTATTTTGCACATATGCATAAAAAGCAAAAAATAACTTAATTTGTTGTTATCCCTCCTGATTACACATAACAACTATAAAACTCGACATCTTAATAAAAGGCCATTATGTCTCTCTCACTTAGATTCATACCAAAGATTTTCTCTTATCGAACAAACATGCAATTCTCAAATTCACTCTTTCAGCACAAATTAAAATCACATACAAATAGTACAACACCCTAACTAAATAACGGGTAATAACATATCAAGGCTAACCACCTCATATGAACTTTGAACTAACCACAAAAAACCCTAGATTCCTCAAATCATAATTAAAACATCAAAATCACAAAATGGGTTCAAGATAATGTTTGTACCTTTGATTAATCTTTCAATTTCACCAAAATTCTTGTTTAAATTCCTTGATTTTGAGCTTGGACGAGTATACTATGTGTGAATCTCACCTTTGAGTGTTTCTGGATGTTCAGGAGGTATAAGCTATCAATTATTAAAAATGCAAATCCCGTTTTTGTATTATTTTGGTCAACAAGTTAACCTACTTTTCTACTGTTGGCAGATTTAGTCCCACATTCGTATCTTGGTCGTTTCAACTCTGTTTCGCACGAAACATTCCAGATCTCTTAATTAACCTATAAAAGTTTAAGTATAAAATTTCAGCCTCTAGCTCCATACAGAAGTCCCTCTTCCAATCTTACTTTGACATTTTTCACTCATAATGCCTTATAATATCGTACTTTTATAACTCCCAGACAATTGACTCTTTCTAAGTTCCGTCACTTTTAACACTTCATATTATATTAATCTAGGGTGTTCATACCCGTTTCACTCAATTTGGATCATCCGTTTGCATTTTTTGTTCTTTTTTTTCTTCATTTAGGCGATATACTTTAATACCCAATTTCAACAAATGCAAATTTTTTGACCATTTAAGCTTATGAACCCCTTTTTAACATCTAATGGGAAGTGTTGTCATTGTACACATGCATTAGCTCACTACACTATATCTATCCCATCCTAAGTCTACCCATTTTCACAGGTCAAACTTAGATTGACTACAGGTCGCAACCTAAGCTCTGATGCCATAAATGTAACGACCCTATATTTCAAACCCGACCAGGTTATATTGCATACAGAGCAACTAAGGTAATTACATGCATACTAGTAACGGTTTTAGACAACCACATGTTAGGTTACAAAATATTTACAACCAAAAGGTAACTATACAAAAGTGTGATCGCCTATTTAGTTAACCTCCAAAAGTCACTCCCAGTCTCTCAACCCGAATAATCACCCAACCTATCTCTAGGAACTGCCACGAAATAACAAACGTGGCTGAGCAAAAACTCAGTGAATAGATCAACAAAATCAACAACAATAAATAGTATAGGGTAAGTACAAATTATCCCTATAATCACGAAAAGATAAAGTAAATCAATCGAATATCACAAAGATATAACAAGGGGGTTCACATAATCACCCTATTCCGTAGTCCGTGTTATTCAAGTTCACATAATCACCTGAATACACCGAACACGTTTCTCCCAAAGGATGTACGATCCTATGGGCCTAAGTGAGAACTAGCAGTGTGGGCATGACACCCACTAGCTCTCGGACGCTGTCAAGCGAACCTGATTCTGTTCTGTTCCTAGGATATCTATCCGCCCCCATGGCCTGATCAGGGCCAACGCACTACCCGCGCATACACGAGGACGCCATAGTGATTGTAGCCACCATGGAAGCATCACAACGTCGGTGCCCCCGACGAAGTGTCTGGGTAAAGGATCACAACAAAGGTGATCTCATCGGATCACAATAAATATAACAAATCAATAAACAAATCAACATGGCTTGACTCTATCTAGTCATGACATTCTCAATTCGATAATCTCTCGATCATTTGACTGAGTCAACAATTCGTATCCGAAATATTCCAAATGGGTATCAAGCAAGGAATAACATCAAGGAAAATCAAAGAATATATCCTCATTGAGGTCGTTCGTATAAAGTTTACGATCATGTAAATGAATTTCGAATGGAATGACCCTTAACAATAGGTCACTCCCGCATCAATAGAATAAGAGATCTGTATATGTAATCGAGATAACAAACCCGATGCTCGAATGTCAAGGTTCCACTCCTTGCTAATTAATCGAATTTCCTATCACAAGTGATGTACACTTAGATATGCATGATTTTTTTATGTTTGATTGATCTATTTATTGTATTCAAACCATAATTATAAGTTAACTTAGATTTACTTACTTTCTAACAAGCTTATAAATCATTTTTTAGTATTGTTTACGTGATGGTATGGGTTACTGAAATAAATCAACAAAACAGTGCAGTCCCTGCACAGTTTCAGCTTTTGTCCATCTCTTTGTTGGACATTTTACTCATAGTTAGAAGCTAAATTTGGTGATACTTTCTAAATGAAAGTTATATATATATATATATATGTCTTAGGAAACCAACTGAAAAATTTCATGTAATTTGAAGCTAATACCCATTAACTATGAATTTTATACCAACAGTGTGTAAATCCCGAGTACAATCAGACCAGCTGCTGTAATTCGATATTTTGAGACACTTAAGTACCAAATTAGCTTTTGGAGTCTAAATAACAATTGTAGTATACAAAATAAGCTTTCCAACGATATATTGCACACCTCATTTGGACAAATGGTTTATTTTATAGGAACTTTTTAAGTTCTGTAAATTTTCTGTTTAGAACCAACAACATCAAGATTTATCCATTGAATATATCATCACCACTACTTGATTTGGTAACCATTGTAATCATCAATTGACCTATTCGAAGTATTTTGATTTGATTATACAACCTTCAACCTATTCTAATGAAAAACACATTTCAACTTTAGGTTAACAAACACTCTAACTTAATGCATGCACAATTTATTACCTTAAGGATGATTATATCATCTTCAAGACATAGATTCCTTCAAGTTCTTCCAATTTCTAGTNAAACAACCTAGATTTTTAGAATATAAACTTACCCAATGGTTTATCCTCAAGATTTAGCTTCTAAACTTCAACATTTCATCAAGGATTTGAGGCTTAATTAGATAGATAAAAGTTTGGTTTAGGTTTTTTAGAAGAATCTTGAAGAACAAGAAGATGAAGCTGAAAATGTGATTTATTAATTTCAATTTGTGTTTTTATACTTTCAGAATTTTCATTTTTGGTCCCTCAAGTTCTATAATTTGCCTCCTTATGATGTTTAGACAATTTTTTTCCACATTTTAGTCCTAATTCTACTTTCATTTAACTATCTTTAACCCCTCTAATACATGTTTGATAAATTTTATTCGATTTAAACAATGACTAACTCTAAACACTATATATATATATATATAGAAAAAGGTTCAAGCGAGGATGATAACTATTTAAGAGAATACGAAAATGATTCTCAACCACTCATCCGGTCAATAAAGGCGG
>LUCG01078545.1:450-10518 GCA_001633085.1 Carthamus tinctorius | reverse complement strand
TACACTTTATTATAGTTTTCCACACTTACAAAGGCGTGGATAATCAACCTCTTTCTTGTAGTGTACTATTGAAGATGTTTGAATCAAATTCAAATTTCAACTAAGTTATTAACTAGTTAATTAACCAAAAATTGTGTTAATATGTCTAGTTTGGTAATTATCGCTAAAAATTTAGGAGTATGGAGAAGCAATGATGTTAAGGTGATTATCCCATCATATCAATACCCAAATAATAAAACAACAATAAAAATAAATAAAGGGGAAAAAAACAACCATAATTGCAACACCACCACCACTGCTTAATCAATGGCTACTGTCACTCAATCAACGTTTGAAGCCCCACATTGGAATTTCTACATCACAAAAATGTTGATAATGTATTCATTATTTTGGGGATTTATAAGATTCATATGAATTTATCATATCTAGCTTTCGAGATAATTTTGTTATTGAAAAAGTATAACGTTTGTTTAAGATTTATATTAATATATCAAAATTTATAATGGTTTTTTTATAGAAACAAAAGAATGAAAGTTTTGAACTACAACGGAAATTAAGAGAGAGTATCAAGTAATAATAATTCATCTAGATAAATTCAGTCAGAGATCTATGAAAATTAAAGATGTTCTAGTTTTGAAATTAATTAAAAGATATTGTATTGTTTGAATAAACATAATATTAAAAGATATAAAGATGTAATTATAAAACAATTAGATTGCAACCCACTAAATAATAAATTGTTCACAAGATTTCTTTCAAGAAAATTACTTTAAGTATCTCAAAATAAAGAAAATACTCTGTATATTCGTCTCTTATAAATTTATCAGTAAACCACAAGGTTTGTAGCATATCGGTAAAGCCTGTGGAAATGTGGATGGTATCCCCATTCACTCCAGGTTCGAATCCATTCATATGCATCTTGTGCCCAGGCTTAATCTCAGACAGCCGAATTTTCAGTTACAAATTGCCAAGAATGTAGTCTAGGCAAAGCCTAGATGAACCTTATCCAAAGAAAATAAACTTATCAGTAACTTTTTTTCAAAACCGATTCATCCATCAAGTTTTTTTCACATTTAATGTGGTTCTCAAAAAAATTAGCAGAAGTAGGGTTATTTTTTTTTTGTTTTCAAAACTAGAGTGATCGGACTCCAAAATCCGAACACTTTATACACATAGTCTACTTGTCATTCCCTCCTAAGAAGAGCCAAAAGTGATTGGACTTTGGAAGTCCGAACACTTTTCCTTTCTGCCATGTGTACGTACAAAGTGTTCGGACTTTAGAAGTCCAATCACTTTAGTTTTGAAAACAAAAAAAAAAACAACCCTACTTCTGCTAATTTTTTTGAAAACCACATTAAATGTGAAAAAAACTCCCATCCATCATGAACACAACATATAACTATTTGTTGTACTATATTTTCTAACTTTATATGTTCCTTCTCCATCTTCACCATAGCTGATACTCTTTGAATTAAATGTACAATAATATGAGGACATCATATAATGATTAAATTTAAATATCTCTTGATCTTTATGGTAAGTAAAGTGAAGTTAGATTAATGTGTGTAATTGAAGAGATCATCACTATATCATAGGTTAGTTTGGGACATGAAAGAAATGGTGGGTAGATGTGGGGTTTGGAGGAAGTGTGACAAAAAGGGTGTAGAAAAAGGTTCATGACTTTTTCTCTCCACTTTCACTTTTGTTATGCCAAAAGTCAAATACTCAAATTGGGGCCTCTTCAACCATCATCATAATGATATCTTTCACCACATATGAGATTTGCACTCAAGATTTGTCCATCATTGCTCTTTGTATTTCTTCTTTCTTGTGACTAAAACACATTGCACCCTGTAATTTCCTTTTTGTGAAAGATTCGAGAAATTAAAATATATTTGGTCGAGTAAAAAAATTATGTTGTATGTATATTAACTAATATCCAAGTATGGTAGTTAGACTCACAATCTTTAGGTTATGTAGAAAAAGTCTAATTAATGGAACATTTGGTTTGTTTCATGAAAAGTCTATATGGAACTTAATATTTTTCAAATTATAATTTAACATTGGGTGTGAATCACAACCATTAATGGTCTGTTACTTGGATATATCAATGTCTAGCGGAGACTAGTTTGTCAATAACATCAATTAGTTTCTACAAGAAGTTCAAGTTTACAACACATAAAACTTACGAGTTAGGAACACTCCAAGCATCTCGATTCCGCTCTTATTGTGTGCCATCCGGGGCCGGTCGCATGGACCTACTTACCTTGCTTGTAGACCAACATTGGTTTGCCCATGCTAAGTTGAGTCACCCTTCTTTTTTTTCAGAAAATATTATTATTTTTTTGTTTATTTGAACCGTCCATTTTATTATACTTGTTAATTTGGATGACCATGAATGGCAAGGGACAACTCTCTTTATTCTTGACACTTCACAACCATTGGATTGTAATGTTATCATGTTGTAAGTTCACTTCAGGATTTCTTGACATGTATTTGTAATGTTATCATGTTGCATTTTACAGTTCACTTCAGGATTTATAAAAGATAATATTTACTTCATTGAAGAATAAAATTTAATTTATGGTCAAAATAAACGTTTTCTCATGTAATTAACAACTTAATATTGGGTCGAGTAGAACAAGATAGGATGTTGCTCATACCTTAAACCAAATAAATTGTCAAAAAACCACAACGGTAGTGACACACTTGCAAAAAGACTTAGGGGATATAGTGGAATATCCCATCTACCTAGATTCGAGTCCAGACGTTAGCACACTACTAAAGAATTGTGTATTAGCGACGGCCGTTAAAATGCGACTGTTTTTCGATGGTTTACCAACTGCTTCTTATTATTTATTTTTTAATCCGGCGGGGTTGCTCTGACTCAGATGGCCCTGAGAAGCACTCCGGTAACGGATCCTTTTGCAGGTTTAGTAGTCGGAAAACAGTCGGAAAATCGTCACAAAACCAACGGAAAGCCGTCGGTAAATGAAACGGTCGGAAAACAGTCGGAAAAAATCCTTGGAAAAACCGTTGGTAGCTATTACTGACCAGGTTTTTAGCGACGTTTGTTTCGTCAGTAAACCATCAGTAAAGCCTGTTTTCAACGACTTTTCGACTATTTCTACCGTCGATAATACTCTTTGGCGTCCTTTGGTCAGACTTAGTCTCAGACCACCGTAACTTAATTCACAAATTATCAAGGATGTAGTCTAGACATAACCTAGATGAATTTTTTCTAAAAAATAATAAATTGTCAAAAATACTAAAACAACATTCTTGTTTAATGGACAATAACAATAACGATTCAGATGAAATGTAACAATCAAAAAGTCTATTTGAATACATTTTTTGAATTCTTACAGTTTTACAACATAATGTATTATCATTTTTAGTTTCCCAAAAAATAGAAATGATGTCAACCCTAAAAGGTAAAACACTTTTTTCTCTTTTAATTTATATGAATTTTTAGGGGGCCCTTTTGTTAAATTTT
This sequence comes from Carthamus tinctorius, assembly GCA_001633085.1. NCBI lineage: Eukaryota > Viridiplantae > Streptophyta > Magnoliopsida > Asterales > Asteraceae > Carthamus > Carthamus tinctorius. The sequence continues at coordinate 7,022 of LUCG01078545.1, read as the reverse complement.
CGATTTGGTTCCTTTTCCCTCGTATACCGCTTTGATTTCAACTTTATGTGATTTAGTGGAAGCAAGCAATATATATTGTCATTAATGTAAATTATAGCCTTTTATATTTCTATCATAGTTGTAATTAAATTTGAGTTAAAATCTAATAAAAAGTAAAATAAAGTACTAAATTAAATGATAAATGAAGAGTTTTTTTTTCTTTGGAGCAAATTGTTTGTTATTTATGGAAGATAACCACTTTTTATTTTTGAAAGATAGTCAATAAATAATATATAAATTATTTATTTTTTAATTTTCTAAATGTAATCATATTTTTATTTTTGGAAGATAATCAATAATATTAAAATAATTTTTGTTTAAAGGTTAAATCAGAAAGTTAATAGGTGAAACCATAAAATAAGAAAATGATTTTCTTTTGAACATAATAGGTAAAACCAGATGATCAAGGTTCATAGATGAAATAGGAAAGTTAATTAACGAAACAATGATCTTTGTTTTGTTTAATATTCATAGGGGAAACAACTATTTTCTTTTTCATAAATGAAAACAATGATTTTTGTTAGAAAGTTCGAAGGTGAACAATGGTTTTTGTTAGAAAGTTCATAAGGGAAACAACTTTTTTTCAGAGTATGAATTTTGGTTGTTCCAAATTCTTTATCCAAAGTTCATTAAAAAAACTATAAAGTAAATGAGATAAAAAAGGAAGTTTACACGTGAAACCATAAATTTCATTGGTGAAACAGTAAGTGGGGTAACTTTAAGTGATATTTCTTAATGTATAATGAATTTGATAGTTAATGAATGTATAATTACGTGAGGAAACCAGGTATTTAAGGAATATGATAATTAAGATAATAAGATACTTAAGCAACGTAATATCAACATATGAAAATTTTTGGATTAGTCTGAGTGAAGAAAAAAACTGAAAAAATAAACTGATAATCTTTTCTAGAGATATCCATTTTCGTGGATGGGGTTTCTCTCGCTTTTCATTGGCGTCAAGCGTGAGGGAATACTAGATGTTTGGTAATTTCTCCTCCAACCCTGATCAAAGATCCTATTGAAGTGACTATCTTTTACTCCATCAAAGCGATGGATTTCTAAATTTTCATACTTCAAGTCTTGGATCTCGTGTCTCAATTAAGAGTGGTCATGGAAATAACAGGTTCAAAATTGAGAATTCTAATTTCTTTCAATATGAATTTAAAGACTAGGAATAATGTACATAGAAATACAGTATTTTGCAAGGAACATATTCTTCTTCAATTTGAGTTTTACTCACATCTCGATCGAATAAATTCAAGGATGGATCGAGGTATCAAATACAAACCATGTGATTCTTACAAATCGCACCAACATAATTTCAACCATTGATTTTGTTTATCTTCTAATTTTTAGGCNCCCTATATATATATATATATATATATATATATATCTGTGTGTGTGTGTGTTAACGAAATACTAAATGGGTAGATATATAGGAATCAAAATCTGGCGAATCACCTATGTTTTCCAATACTCAGCGGCTTGGTAGAACCAATGTAACAACCCACATTCTCAAATAAATCTTTTAATTCCCATAAAGGATAAAATTCGACCAAAAACGGTCACCACATCGTCAAGTAATGTACACCCACAAGTATGGTAATTTGAATATAAAGTTCAAGCTAAACAACTGAGAGTTCTAAAAGTAAATAAGGATCAACTAGAAGCTCGGGTCTCTATCCTCCAAGCCGCCTCGCACCTCAAATATTCTCTTTTCCCTTAGAAGATCTGACTCTAGTGACTCTACTTGAAAATGGTTTTAAGACATTTGGAAAACAAAGGTTAGATTGTAAGGTCTAGTGAAATCCCTTCAGCTTAAGTAAAAACAACAAGGAAATTAAATCCACCCGAATCGGGCCCAACATAGCGTGTCAAAACACAACAAAGACAGGGAGGTAGCGTAGAGGCCCTTACAGTCTGGGGCCCAAGTAGATTCCCCATATGTCCCCAAGTAGATGTCATCTCCATGTGTTTGAAACGAATTCATAACACACCCAAGTGGATATCTAAGGAATAAATTATGTCCCCTTAGTATCTCATAACCACCTCTATGCCTACTAACTCCCGTCCAACAAATAATCATTCGCATTCATCCATTTATAACAAATCAAAACCAATTAAGTGAAGCATAAGCATGCATACGTATAAATCAAGTTCAAACATCAAGTGTAAGCTTATAACCAATTTCAGTACATCAAAACATTTGTAAACATGTTAGAATTTGAATTAAAGCATAAGGGAACTCACATGATGCTCGACAACTAAGTAAACCTCGAAAAACGCCCAAAAAGTCTCAACCGAAACTTGAATTTAATCCACATCGAAAGGTATTAAAAACCACTAAAAACACCTTAAACTCCTAAATTAAGTCCCCAAATAAGCCCCTAGGCTAGCCCCGAATCCTGTACGAAACCGAGAAACGAGACGAAAAACGACACGGGGAGGCAAGGGCCGGCGCGACTTGCCGCGCGACCTAACCTGTGCCAGAACCCACGCTGCCCACTGTCCAGCGCCCAGCGCGTGTCGCTGCGCAACTTGGCTCGCGCCAGAACTCACGCCGAGCCCATGTCCCCCCTGTAGCCCTTTCTTTTTCGTTTCTACAAGTTTCAACTTAACCCAATGTAATTCCTAAGCTCTTAAATGACCCTAAACATCAACCTAATCAAGACCCAATGCCCATTAACTAATTTTTGACACTAAATCACTAAAAACCCCAAAAGATTTAAGGGTTAATCATCTTATTCAAATGGGTTTTATCACCAAAATCACCATTAAAGGGTTTTTCATCACACCTTACATACATAAATCAAAACCCCATTTATTTGCATCAAAATCAACTAGAAGAATAAAAAAATAGGATGGATAAAATCATTAATTCCTTTTTAGCACTTATTGTACAAAACCCATCTCATTTCATGAAATCTAGTTGATTGAATCTTAAGTAAAGCAAAGGATAAAGTCCATTAATGGAGGACTTAGAGTGAGATTCAAGTTATCATACCTTGTTAGATCTTTCTTCCTCTTCCAAGAGTAGCTAATCCACAATCCTCTCTTCTTTAATTGTTTCTTCTTCTCAAAGCTTCCAAAACACACACTACACCATGGCTAGCCTTTCCCCAAAATGACTGAAATGAAGAAAACCCCTGATTCTATCAACTTCCATAAATTACAATTTGACCCCTTGAACTTTAAAAGAAATGCACCAAAGTCACTAACCTTTTTATTTAGTTAACATCAAGGATATGGGATGTTACAACCAAGCCTTGAGGAACGCGTTGAATATTTATCTAAACTGGTAGGCCCTTGAATAGATCCCATAGTGAGTTACATTTACATCCTATTAGTGCCAATATTGGCGTATTCGGGACGAAGTGAGATTAGAGAAGGAAGTAATAGGTGGGTCCTATGGAGAATGTACATATTAGGAATCATATATCAGATGATTGTTAAAAAGAGAGTATTATCTTAAATGAATTTTAGGAAATTTCCTAGAACCGGGGTAGTTTATTCTGAAAAACTTACCGGTGTTTGTTTTCTCTGATAATAGCAATTCGCAAATCGCCACATGTTACATTTTTCTTGCAAAAGTCATTTCCACGTCTCATATATTCGTTAAATCTTTCGGTGGAAATACTCTCGTTTGAATTCTTAGTTGTTTTTCAAAGAACACCATTTCATTTCAATTATTTAATTCTTATTCAGAATACTAATTGTGACTTGTTCTTCACAATTAAAATTTCTAATCATTGATTCATTTGTTGTAAACACCGTGCTTACTGAGTCAATCTGTGTAGCCTTTGCATTTTGCTCATTAGAATTTTAGTTCAACAATTTTGACTCCTGAATAACACAGTTTAGGACTCTGAATTCATTATAGCTTCTGAATAAATCAATTCAGAGACTATGCTACAATGTTTTAGTGTCATAGCAGATCAACCATGAACCTGTAATTCTGATGTTGATTTCTGAACATATCACATTCTGATATGAAATTTTACAAACATTCAGAAAATATTATTTTATTATATTTAAATTGAGTGATAAGATACAAAAGTTTCTATGAGTAATCCAGAGCCAGAGGATTACCCAAGAAACACATCCCTAAGTTAGAAATATTCTAAAAGGGTATAAATGAGGTAAAATGATTGAGAGCTTGAGTGAAAAAGGAAGTCCAAAAGAAATGGTGAGAGTATGACATCATCAAAAGAATAAAAAGATTTTTACCAAACCGAAACAGTTATCCGGGTTACCACATAATCTATTTATTCTCATTCTTTGGAGATGTATATTGAAATAAACATGGACCCCATGTTGATAACTCGTGTCACTCCACCAAACTACTCAAATATGTCCTAAAACATATTTGTTTCAATTGCACAAAGAATGAGCATATCATCTATCTATTCTTCACTCGGAATATTTAGATATTGAAACAAGATGACATTATCTCTGGTCTCTGAACTTCATATTTTATTTACATAGTAAATTTGATCTTCAAACTTGTATCCCAAGTTGAACCAATCTTTGAACCTAATCTTTATGATTATATTTATTTGACACTTGCACGAGTCTTTGTGATTCCAACTGCATATCTATATGATATTGATGGAAAAGTGTAAGAAGTTAGTTTTATAACTTTGCTTCACTGATGATTGAAAGTTCTATCATTGCTAACGTGATGTCAAAACTAAAAATAGGCCACTCAATTAATTTTTTTTTGATTGATGTGATAATAGTTGCTAAACGTGCTTCTATGTTAACTGATTACCCATGTTCCAAGCATAAAGAGAGCTTTGGTTGTAGTTTACATGCTTTGTAATTGTTTTTTTGAACGGAAAGTTAACACACACACGCTCCAGCGGTATCGGGCCTCCAATTAGGCAATCCCACTAATCCTCTGCAACCTGGCCCAACCTATGGTTGAACCCGACCAGTAGGGAAGTGGATCCCATAGACTGGATCCTCCCATACCGGCCCCGAACCCGGCCCTGAAGGACCAGATCCGAAGTCTGGATATCTCAGAAATGTTACCCGTAGAAATCAAACCCTGGTAGTGTGGCTTTCACCCCACACCCCCCAGGGATGTTATCTATCCAACTGAGCTAACACCCTTTGATACATGCTTTCTAATTGTCGTTTCTACAAATAGCTTTGTAATAGTTTGGTTGTAACAATCAAGAAGAGAAAGCTTTCATTGTATAGATTCTAGAGTGAGTTTCTGTAGAGAGAAACATTGTCTAGTAAGAGTATTATCCATAACATAATGACTTGATCAATTGTTGTTCTTAGTTATTTAAATTCATTGTTACATGATTATGCTAGTAATATCAAAAACTAAGGCTCCGTTTACTTACCTCTTACTACCTCTTACTCGGTAAGAGGTTCTTATTTGAGTAAGAGGTGAGGTGTTTACTAAAACTAAAACCACCTCTGACTAGGACATTGTGCTGACCGTTCTTCTGACTGGAGTAAGAGACAGGGGTAATGCTTACCATGGTCAGCAACACTTTTTCCTCATCTACCCTCTCTTTAATCTCCTTTTTTTCACTGAAAAGCCACATCTTTTCTTCACTAATAAGAGAAATACTACATACTTCATCTCCCATACACACATTCTTGAAACGTACTCTCTATCTAAACCATCACTACTTAAAATCTTGATCTTTTTTGAGTTTTCATAGTGTTTTTTTTTTGTTTTCTATTGATTATAAAATGAAGCAGATGAAGATGAAGAAGAAAGAAAAATAGGATAAGAAAAGTTCTTGGATTTTATGTTGATTACTACTTCAGATGGGTAGAATCGGAGCTCCTGGGTTTTCTTCTTTGAAATATTGATTGTGTGGAAACATGATGGATGCCTTCAATTTTATTTTATTTTTGAAAATAGGGAATGGGGCAGCCTACTGGTTAAGGCACATGTTGGGGAAAAACCCACCCAAGTTCGAATCCGGGGGTGAGCAACCAGGGGCCTCTGAGTATTAATCACAGGAGAACATGCTTTAGCTCTCAGTAAAAATTACCAAGGATGTAGCCTGGACAAACCCAAATGAACCTTATCCAAAAAAAAAAAGATGGGAAGAAAAAGTACAAGGAGCTAGGAGAGTAGGTAGTGTAGTCTCAAAAGCAAAATTGATATATTAATTTGAAGTATTTAAATTACTAGATTTAGATATTATAGAAGGATATAAATCAATATTTGATTTAGATTTGGGTTTGATTTAATTTTGATAAAATTACTAGATTTAGATTATTATATAAGGATTTAAATCTATATTTGATTTAGATTTGGGTTTGATTTAATTTTGATAAAAAGATATAATTGTTATTTTTCTTAATCAGCACTTAATATAAAATATTAGGTAAACAATAAACTTTTGCTCAGTGCTTATTTTAGTCAGACCTCAGGGGCCGTTTACTTGATGCTTACCCGGTAAGTANTACCCGGTAAGAATGATGTCATGACGATAGCATGAACCGAGAGTCTTACCCGGTAAGTGAGGTTTTCAAATCTTATCCGGTAAGCACTT
>LUCG01078533.1:0-11214 GCA_001633085.1 Carthamus tinctorius | reverse complement strand
TCAAAAGTGACGGCAAAATAGATGACGTTTTTTATGTTCACGAAAACCGTTATCGTATACCTAAAGTAACGGTTTTTAACTGTCACAAATAACCATTTTTGTACTAGTGAAATTTTCAGTTATTAAATTATTAAAAAAAGTAAAGATGAATTCAAAGCACTATATTCAAAATATAGTAGATAGAGAACCTTAGGTTAAGAGAGAACCTAAGGTTCAGTTATTAAATTATTAAAAAAAGTAAAGATGAATTCAAAGCACTATATTCAAAATATAGTAGATAGAGAACCTTAGGTTAAGAGTACCATACACTTATTTGGTTTCGTGGTTTCACAGCCATATTAACGCCAAATCAGCTTTTCACTATCCTACCCTTAAACCATCACCAACCTTTCAAATCCCGTAACACAACCTTTCATACCCTCTACATTTTTTTTATATATAATTAAGGAGAAAGAGACTGTGTTGTGAAACTAGCGGGTTGAGGAACCCGCCAATGAAACCAAGAGTGAAACCAAATGGAAGTCGTACCATGAAAGGATTGAACCCGCCAAACCCACCATGAAACCGATTGTGTGGTACGCTTAGCCTTATAATGGATTTTTTTTTCTATCAACACGATAAACATTTCAATAAATATAATAATATGCACGTCCTTATTTGTGATCTTATGGAGAATTCATTTTTTTCACTTGGTACCATTAGAAATAGGGAAATTTACTTTTTTGTCAATTTTTTTAAGGTGGGTTTCACTTTTTAACCATTTTTCTCTATCTTTTTTTTACTAAAACAGCCCTAGTCTGCAATAGTAATGTATTTTTTTATGTATTTTTTTACAGACCTGGGTTAAAAATGTAAATTTTTGAGGATTAAAGTTGAAAATGTTTTTTTCTCTTTTAGCTAGATCTGCTAGTTTTTGGGGACTTGGTGCTAGTTTTGTAAAAAATAGAAAAGTGGTTAAGAGGTAAAACTAGTAATGTAAAATTGCTATATCAATTAATTTCCCTTATGAAAAATAGCATTAAAGACTTAGACTTGTACCTGGTGCAATACATCCAAATGATCCACAAATACAAGACATGCACTCCGGAACACGCAAGTACTTGGCTAATCCAAAATCAGCAATATGAGCCTCATAATCCGAATCGACTAATTGCACTGGACAAATTGCCTCTAAATGTTATTTAATGATTTTATTTGGTAATTGCAAGTGGTGGTGGAGAGGAGGTGGTCAGTGGTGGTGATAGTAATAATGGTGGAGGTAGAGGTGGTGGTGGTGATAGTGGTCTAGGTAAAGATGGTGGTGCCGATGGTGGTTATAGATGACCAGGAGATGGTGGTGGATTTGGTGGTAGCGGCCGATAGTGATGGATTTGGAGGTGGAAATGGTAGTTATAGAGGAGGTAGAGGTGGCGATTGAGATAAAGGTAGGTAGCTTGGTAAGTAGCCGATGGTAGGGATGTGTGCCACTGGTGGTGAAGTCATGACAATAGGCAGTGCTGGATGGTGGTTGCAGAGGACATGGATATGGAAGTGGAGGTGGTGGAAGCCGATGGTAGTGGTAACCGATGATGGTGGAGGTGATGATTATGGAAGTGGTCGGCCGCCAAGGATGGTGGCAACTACAATGATCATTAATATCAAATCAAAATATATTGGTAAAATTTAGCATCTTATTTCAACTACTACCATACGACAAGAAAAATCTTTTGCGTCTCATTCGCTCCCTATCCCACGTCGCACCAAACAGAAATTCATCTTATCCCATTTCGTACCAAAACTGAATTTCCATTTGTTACATCTAGTCCCATATACCAAAAGCAGCCAAACACATTCAAACTTTGAAGTCATCATAACAAAATGTCATTGTTACCTAAAAAGCTCAAAGATCAAAAATCAGTATCCAAACTAAACTATGATTCATTCCTATAAATAAATATTGGATACAATCTTTCAACATCACCTCCACTCTATCTAATTCCTCTAAAAACAAATACAACTCTCCACTCCATTAACAATTACTACCATTTCACAGTAAACCCAACCTCTAACAACAACCAACATCATTCAAAGTTCCAGCTCCGAATCCCGACATCCATCATCCGTCCGCAGCCATCGTACAACAATCGAACCCCAAATGAATCAATGCAATCAACGGTCATGTTGGGTTTCTCGGAGGGTAAAAACGTCATGATAAATGTATCCTTTTTTTACCAAATCGCTATTTAGTGCAATGAGCATCGGTGCCTTGTAGCACACAGTGAGTGTAACCGAGGCCATGAAGAAATTTTCGAATCTCTTTCGAAGTCGTGTTGCTGGCTTCTAAAAGTCTTTCGTCTTCTTCATAGATCAGATACGGAGCTTCACCTTTCTTTCTTGATAGCAATTTTTTTGCACCTTTTAAAACATGATACTCCCAACCCTGTACATCTATTTTCAGAAGCAACACGGGTTCTTCCTCTGGGATCACTTTATCGAGGGGAATGGATCGTACTTGAAGTTCGATTTCTTCATTCGATTTGAAAGCCAACTTTGCACCGGTTGCTGAAACTGCACTGTTGTCTAGCCGTCCAACCAACTGGCAACAAATCCAAAGAACCCATGGTAATAAGGTACAACAGTTCAGGGATGGACCCAGAAATTTTTTCAAACAGTAGCACCATTTGACTGTAAGAAACAAATATAAGAATATGTTTTTCACAAAAATAATTGTTAGTCTGTTGGTTAGTTCATTTTTTTTCATATGTTAGCTCCTGTGTTCAAGTATTCTATTGCAAATTCTTTTCAGGAACATAATAAATCTGAAATTAAAAACTAAAAACTAAGAAAATGACACTAAAGATTTGAACGTGGGTCTAGGGTGGAAGAAAAGCCTTTGCAAACCAACTCTACCAAGGGAAACTTGTGTTCTCATCATAGTCTCAAAATATATACGTTGGCATGACAAGAAATTGATACGTTGACAATTTTCACGGCCCTATAACTTCTACACTACGACAAGGGAATGAAACGGTGGCACAGGCCACCGTATGCTCTACATTGGGTCCGTCCATGCAACAATTTGGCATATTGTTAACCCCTATGGGTGGCTCAACCAGTAAAACATTGAGTTCAATGGTCACCAATTTGAGAGGCGACCGGGGGTTTAACTAGCTGCTCTTAACTTTAGGGCCCATGAGGGCATGCAGGTTATTTAAAGGAATAACCTTCGGCCAGATTCTGACAGATTTAAGAATGTCTCTATCTAACATAAGAAAGCCTCAAAATCAATCAGAAAGTCATGCAATTTATAAACATGTTCAAAAGATTATTTCCCTCAAGCCCATAAGCATAACAACTCGTCTTTAAAACAAAACTAACGGCTCTATGTAACCTTGAACTAAGTCCCAAAAGGGATCTTTAGAAAGTGAATAAAGACAACTTTTAATCTATAAAAAGAAAACTAACACGTCATAATGATGTCGTTTGGCAAACTATTAGCTGAAAAGCTAGCTAATAAACTAGTCGTGTTTGGTTAAAAAAAAGACGACTTGGTAAACCAGATGACATCATCGTTGACCTAAAAGACCATGTTTGAAAAACTAACTGAAATAAAATAAAGGGCATATTTGGAAAAAGAAAAGTAGAAAAAAACCTCAAGATCTTATCAAAACGATACTTGAAAAAGGTTTTCAGAAAGCTAGCTTATGAGACGGAAAGAACAGGCTAGCTTATGGTTGTCATACATGGCTTCACACTTTTTTGCTAGACATGTATATGATCTCCCTAAATTAGACTTCATATTTTTACTTGGATTCTAACTTCTAGCCAAAAACAGATCACAGGATCCAACTCAATTCGTTTTCTTTACATTTCATGTTGTTTTGAGCCATTCGGGCTGTATGAGAACTAACATGATTCAAAAATAGGGTCAGGCTCAAATGAAAACTCATTTTTCATTGCAAACGTGAGGACAGCCGAAAGCGTGCCACGTGGCATATTCACTCTGAATAATACAAAGATTAATCAGAGTGAATATCACAACATTCAGTGTTATCAAAGTGAATAATACAAAATAATACAGAATCAGCATTGTTCACTCCGAATAACACACTATATGTTGTGTTATTCACTCTGAATAATACAGAATATGCCATGTGGTGGAATCTTGGCTGTCCTCACGTACGTAATGAAATTTGAGTTCGCAACCGAACTTTCGTCTTCAAATACACACACACACACACAAGTTTTCTTATAGAAGTAGCAATCATGAGCACATTAGCATACAAATATCAAGACTAAAAATCCAAAAGCGTGTTCTTACAGGGAAGCCATTAAAGATCACCGAGCTTTGTTAAATCACACATACCCATGAAAGGATCATATATGCATTTTAGTTACTATGATCAAATCACCCATCTTTGAACTTAAATTCAAGAATCAAACAATCAAGAAAATGCCATCAACACAAATCAACTGAAATCATCAAGATTCAAGAACATACCTTGTGAAAAGTAATGTTTCCGACCCGATCCGAGGTAGCAGCTTCGAAAACCGTAACCAAATCCCCTACCCGATTGAAATAAATCCCATTACAAATACTCTGTAAATTCTCAAGAACCGGTTCGAATGCGAAAACCCGAAACCCCATCACCGCAGCTGCGAATGTAGCCATCCCTACATTGGCTCCAACATCAACGAAAATCCCCGTTTTGCCCTCACCCTTCATCTTCTCCAAAAGCTCCTGAACCGTGGCAGAGATATCGGGTCGCCGGAACAGCTTCCCCTTCAGGATCCGAACGATGTTCTTGTGGGGCTTATCCGGAAGAGATCCGAAATCCGATAGAGAGTAGAGAAATGGGTGTTTGACACCTTCGACGAGGTTTGCGATAACTGGATGGGATTGGGGCGATTTGTAGCAATCGAATGGTTGGATTAAGGAATTGGGGAGGTTAATTAGGGATTTGAAATTAGGGTTAGGGTTAGGGTTTGGTGGGGTGGTGTGAGAGAAGAGGTAGAAGAAGGTGAGGAGGAGGAGGGAGGTGGAGAAGAGGAGGAAGAGGGACTTAGGGGTGGCGATTTTAATGGATCGATCTTTCTTCCAAGCATTTGCCATGGAAGTTGATTTTGTTGGATTTCAAGATTATTTGATTCTTGAAGATGGAAAGATTGGATCTTGAGAGTGAGTTAAGAGTTAAGAGTTAAGAGTGAAGGTGAAGGTGAAGGTGTATGATACCTTGATAGTTGAAAGTACAAGTTGTTATGCAAAAAGTACAATAAGTCACACATGAACAAGAACAACACAACCATTGAACAAAAGTCTTGGGGTTGGAGGGTTAAAATGAGGACTAGTAGAGCTTCTATCTTTTAACATTTTGTTATAAATAAAAAGTGAAGTGTTTTATAATAGCTAGAGTAAATTATATTAAGGGTATATGTGGTTTATGTATTTTAACATTTTGGATAAATGTTCCATCTTGTTTTTAGAAAAATGTAGAAGTTCTTTTAGGATTTTGGAAAATAATGTCTATATGATTAATATGGCATTAACAAAATCATCTTCATCACTAAGGGAGAGGAGATGGTGGGACAGGACAAAACAAAACAACTTTGTCTCATGTTTGACGCACCCCTACGTGGGACTAGCTAGGACATGCTAGAACAAAGGTGGGGCAAGATTAGTCCTTGGCTACACCCATCAAATTCTATGGGACAAGGAATTTCAGACCAAAATACCTTGGGGAAAAAAACCTAATCTTACCTTCTTCTTTCTGAATACGTCGAACTCTCCTTGTTGCTCACGTCAAACTCTCCTACTGCTCACCGTCGATATCTCTCTAGTTCAGGTAATCGACTCCTTCCAATTTTGCTAATTTCATCGTCGACAGCCCTTCTACTGCTTACAATTAGAAATCGATTTTGCTTAGCTGATTTCACATTGCTAATCGATTTCTTGCTTACCTGATTTATTGTATATAAGCAAAATCGATTTTGTTTACATGTGAAAATCGATTTTTGCTTACATGATGTGAAAATTGATTTTGCTTATCTGTTTCTTCCTTGCTAATTTCCTCATATGTTTCTTCCTGATTTCACATCAATTTCATAGCAATTTGACCCTCTCCTACAAAATTGAAAAAATAGGTTTCGACCATGTTACTGATCCTTGGTTTAATGTAAATCATGTTCTTCTTGGCATGATTTGTAGATGTTTGATACATGTTTTTTTGTAGCATTTTGATACATGTTTTGTATAACATTTTGATACATGATCGTTTTGTTGATGCAAGACCGCTTTGTTGTTTTGTGTTTTTTATTGGATTGATTATTTGGTGTAAAAAAACACTAAACATTTCACTGGGAGTAATTGGTCTTTTAACCTGTCATATCCTATTTTGTCTTGTTATTTGCAGTCTTACTAAACGTTGAATAGTTATCTTGTCCTGTCTGTGTATCAAACGCACCATAAATGTCTGTTTTCTTTTCAAAGGCAAATTCTGAACAAAACTAGTTATGGCATAAACATCTTTCTCACCTCAACTTTAAACTATTAACAATCTTTCTCAAACGGGTCTTGTTAAGGTCTTCCTTCTCTGTTCTATTCAATAGAAAACTGTGTGGAGCTTGTAAAAAGGGGAAACACTCAAAATGTAATTTAAATCCAAAAGTTGTTCTTCTATAACATAACTCTCTACTTTCTAGTTTCTACACATAGAGCTTTTGGACCAATAAATGTATTAAGTTATGGGGGTGAAAAGTATACTCCTGTGATTGTTGATGAGTTTTCAAGATACACCTAGGCATTTTTCTTACAATCAAAGAGTTAGGCCCCTGAGAAAATTGTTCACTTCTTCAAAAGGATGACTGAAATATTAAATGATATCAAAGTTAGATTACTAAGAAGTGAAGAAAGGAATTGAATTCAAGAATTTCATTCCTAAGAACTTTTGTTCAAACACTGGTATCTCTCATAATTTCTCTGCTGCAAGAACCCTACAACAAAATGGTGTTGTTGAAACAATAGAAAGAACTCTATGTGAGTCTACAAGATCTATGATCAGTGATGCTTGTTTACCAATCTATTTTTTGTGATGCAATTGTGAGTACTACATGTTTTACTCAAGATAGATCTATCATTGTGAAGAAACATCGTACAATTACATATGAACTTTTTCTTGGAATAAAACTAAACATCGGTTTCTTTCGCACTTTCAGGTGTATATGTTACATTCTTAATAATATAAATCATATTTGTGGGATACATTCTTGTGAGGAAACTTGATCCTAAATCTGATGAAGGAATATTTGTGGGATACTCTATAGTCTCAAAAGCATTTAGAGAATGAAGTGTATTGATGAGTCAATACATGTTCACTTTGATGAAAAAGGAACCCTACCCTCATCTTCTTCTCCTGAGACATTTAAAAGATGAACTAAATGGATGGATCTCCGTGCAATTACTGAGATCTAGTTTTCACTTCTCGTCATATTTTCTCTGAGATCCATACTTAACCTCTTCTTCCAACCCAAACCAATCCAATGATCAAACAATGCCACTGATCTCTTCTAAACCTGAAATCGCCTTAAAGTAACCCCATTTCACCCATTCTATAAGAAAGATCCTTTGTCTCCACAAAACAAAGACTCTTCCCTTTTATGACTGTTCAGAGACATACTCTAACCTTTCAAATCCTCTCCCTCTAGCACCTAAATGGATAAAAAAGTCATCCTATTGAGCAAATTATTGGTGATTAGCACTTTGGCGTTAAAACCAGAAGATCAGCAAACGTGTGTCTCTATGTCAACTTTCTCTCACTCATAGAAGCAAGAAGATTGAAGATGTCATTCAAGACTACAATCGGATAAATGTCATGTTAAGAAGAATTGATTCAATTTGAACTAAACAAATTTTGTAACCTTGTTCCAAAACCCTTAGGAAAATCCATTATTAGAACAAAATGGAAGCTAGACTTGTGGCTCGAGTATATTATCAAGAGAAAGGAATTGATTTTGATGAAAAATTTGTTGTCGTAGCAAGGCTAGAAGCAAATCTTCCTAGCTTATGAGGCTTATAGAAACTTCAAACTGTTTAAATGGATGTCAAAAGTGTTTTCCTAAATAGGAAAACTCTCAGAAGAAGTATACGTAAAGTTACCTCTAGCATTTAAGGATCTAATATATCATGATCATGTATACAAAGTGGATAAAGCACGTTATGGACTCAGACAAGCCCTATGTACATGGTATGAATCTCTGTCCACTTCTCTTCTTGAAGATAATTTTACTCGTAACAAGATTGATAACACTCTATTTCTTAAGAAATGTGACGATGATATAATTTCTAATTCAAATTTGTATGGATGACATTATATTATATTTGGTGCAACTAATATTTCTCTTTGTGAGGACTTCACAAATCTCATTCATAGTAAATATTAAATGAGGGCATCTCCAACAACTTCTCCAAACTAATAGGAGAGAGAGTGTTAAAATCTCCAAATTTGGAGAACTCTCCAAAAATCTTCAAAAATGATTACTAAAAGAGAGAAAATGGTTTTTTTTTTATTATGTTCCACCAATAAGAATTTTTGAAATAAAATATTTAGGAGAGAGAAATAGTATTTTATTGGATATATGTAATATTTTAAAATTATAAGTAATGATAGTATCTATAAAATGGAAAATCTGTTGAAGTTAATTGCATTTTTTATAGGAGATTTTGAACCTTTTTTCTCCATTTTGAAGAACTTTTAGAAAAACTGTTGGAAATGCATGGGTAAATATGTCAAGGATTGAAAACAAATGAATGATGACATCTTTATCAATCAAAGTAAATATGTCAAGGATTTGCTATATAAATTTAACTATGACTAATAAGTTATTTTCTAATCCAAATGGAAAATCAGTTGATATAACTAATAATTGAGGAATGATTGGATCTTTTTTATATCTTAATGTAAGTAGTAGCATAAAGTTTCGTTTTAACTGAAATACTAAAAAAGTTGAGCAAAAACCCAACCGAATAAATTATCTTTATTAGTTAACCGATCTATTTAAGGCAAAAGTGAATAACCCAAAATCATTTTGGTTTGAATGAACTATTCAGTTTCAGAAGGTTTCAACGCATTAAAGTGTGCCCCCAATCAAAAATGTTTCTGGATTCACCACTATTAGCATCTACAATTTACAAGAAAAAGAACTCTTTTATTTTTGACAATTTATCTTCTTTATAGGTTGTAGGATCAACTTTTGTTGTCATTGGCCTTATTTCTCAAATAACTTAGCATACTGCAAATAATGCCTATAACAATTTCTTCAGGTACAGTCCACACACATTCATTGTGGTCACGGTTTTTATAGTGTTACCGTCGTGTTTCTCAACCCAAATGGCATTAGTAAAGGCCCATGTTTTAATCGATCCGGCAAGAATGTCAACACTTGTATTGATTCAAACACAAGAGGGTGTAAAGCTTGAGTGACGGACAAAAATCTCAGTTGTAGGTGTGAGAATATGTGGAACCCCTAGATTAATCTCCAAAAGAGCCCTTGAGGAGAGAAGGGAGGTTCCAACATATATAGTGACGATTTGGTCCAAGTCTAGCCGATGTGGGACTCTAACAGTAGGATTGATATGGAAAAGTGTATGCAATTGCTAAAATCCAAAAAGGTCTAACTTTGAAGCTTAACACTTAGGCAACATGAATGCATCAGGACGTTTTATATAAAAAAATTATAAATTCACATTTGAATATAAAGTGCAAACAAATGCCACTTATTAATGATTCATGCAAATATGAAACTTTAACGATTACTGCATCATGAATATGAATCATGAATGTTGATGAATGCATTCTACGGTCTCTGCTTATTCATGAAAGGTAATTGCTGATTAGATGAATCATGTAGACCCAATGGCATTAACACCGGAATGCAATCGCTAGCTGATTGGATGAATCAAGTTAAACCCAATGGTGTTAACACCATAATGCAATCGCAGATTAGATGAATCTTTTTAAAATATCTTGCAGATTTCAAAAGGCTATAGACTTGAACCAGTGTAGGGCTTTGAAATAATACCTTCCTGGTAAGGTTTTTGATTGATGCTCTTCCCCTTCGTCTTCACGATGATTTGTAGGAGGAATTTCTTTATCAGTCTCGATATCAATCATCACGGGGTTGTCGGAGGTGTTCGTAAACCTGCTGAATGACGTCTTCATCCTGATTCGGTCACTTCTCCGGCGACCTGGTGAATCACGAAACCGTAAGGGGTCGAGATTGTGGCAGATAAGGTTGACCGGAAATTGTTCAAATAACCGGGCGATAATTTTGGCATATGATCAGGGCCGGTCCCTGGACACGTGCAGTACGTGCGGTCGCACAGGGCATCAAATCTAAATGGGCATCAAGTTTTCATCTCTTATTAGATTAAGTTTAATAATCTGGAAGTTGGCATTTAATTAAAAACATAGGCTCAAGGTCTAATCGCCTGGCTAAGCTTCGGTAGTATTGTTGGCGCAACTTAAAAACATTTTTGAATTGCAATTCGTGAACGCCCAAACCCTAAAATTTTCAGCCGATTTCTGTTTGTTCTTTCATAATTCTGAATTTTTTATTGTTCCGGTTTAGAGTGGGGCGTTCTATTTTCAAAAATACATGAAGACCTCGTTTTAGGTGACGCGTGTTTATATTTTGTAATTTGGAGTTTCGGTTTTTATGTCCCACTTTATATTTTCTTTATTATTATTAATAAAAATCGACGTGAGGATAAGTCGTCTAACTTGACTAGGTCCCAAACCTTTTTAAAAATCCTACGTTTTGTTGTTTCGTTGCTTGAAAAAGGCATATGGGCATTTTTTAAACATTTTCACACAGGGCATCAAAAACTTTAGGACCAGCCTGAATATGATTCCCGGCTATTTTGGGGTGTAATTTTTAAGTAGATTCAAATACTTTCTTGATTCCATTATGGCCCCTGTACGCTTCATTTAATTTTCTTTTTAAGTTTAGTTGTTTAATTATTTACAAAATTGCCATTAAATTCCTCATCACCATTGATTTCAAGCATGGACAACATAGATGATGGGTTTGTATAGTTTGTACAAACTATTTGGTTTGTAACGGAAATAAAGGGTTAGGTTCAAATGTGAACTCAATTTTGGTTGTGAACGTGAGCAGGAATCTCAACCACACATCTTCGGTTACGGTGGACGCGATCACGGAGGATTGACGCGATTCATG
>LUCG01078524.1:0-18061 GCA_001633085.1 Carthamus tinctorius | reverse complement strand
AGAATTACAGTCTTCATTCTCTCTATTTTCTTGTTGTTCTATTTTATTTTCTCTTTGACAATTATTAAATACTTTAATAAAACAACTTTTTTGTTATTCAATTGTTTTAGATACATTTGACATTGTAAAAGACATGAATTTAATTCATCAAAATACATAGTTAGTTGCTAAGAAATGTCAAAGAAAATTATTTGTGAAATTTGATGAAATTCAAAGATTCTTTCTATGAAAAAAAGTGAACCAAATGAAGGAATGAAATCTGGTTAATTGAATTCACTATTATAATTTCATCAGATTCCTTTAGAATCTGCGAACCAAACACGAACTAAGGGTCCGTTTGGTTCGTCAGAATCCAACGGAATGTGATGAAATTGGAGTGGTCAATTCCGTTGAGCAAATTCGATTGTGCTGTTTGGTTGTCAATGGAATGAAATTCAATTCCATAAATTCCTTCATTTACAAATTTCGCCATTCCTTCTCAAATCCGTTGGAATTAAATTCCATTCGCTCCTAAATTTTTCAAATTACAGAAATACCATCATCTATTTTTTTAACCCTAGCCGACACAGTAAACAAATCAGATCGATTTCCTTCTGCTCGACTTCTCTAGTTCGACGACTTCACACAACAGCAAGAAATCGGTCGGCTTCACACAACAGCAAGACGACTTCTCTGGTTTGAAGTCGACATCTCATGGTTCTTCCTGCTCGTTCCCCATTCAATCGTTCCTGTTTCTCATCGATCTCCTTCTTTGTGCTATCATTGATATCCTCCACTGTGTTGTCATTGATCTGCGTCTTTTTGGCCGATCCCTTTTCTTACTGCTACTATTCTTCCCATTTTTGAAAAGCAGCAACCTTATATCGAGATGAAGATGGTGGTCGGAGAACGGATGGTGATGTTTCACAATCGTCTTGATGTCTGCCAATTGCCACGAGAGAAAATGAAGGAGAAAAGAGAGGAAAAAGAAGTTGATGGAGGTGATTGAGATTACGTTAAAAAAGGAAAGATAAAATGATTAGGTGAAAATAAATTATTCTAATTAAATTACCAAAATTAATGTTAATGTTAACAAAAAAAAAGATAAGGGAATTAGCCAATTAGGTGAAAAAATGGCAATTTACATTTTTTAAATGTTAATGTTATTATTATTTTATAATGAAAATTGCATGAAAAAGTAAGGTACTTTGGTCTTATTTCTATTTGGGGTAATATATTTTCAAAACATTCATTTTGGTACCTAGAATGAAATGTTTCAAACATTTAAGTACCTGGAAAACCGGTTTAACCCTTAACCGGTTACCATGCTGATGTCACTGATGATGTGGCTTACAAATCAGCATAATTTGCTGACATGTCTAGTGATATGGATTTAGAGGCGAAAACATAAATAAAAACATGTTTTCATTATATAGCATTCAATTTTGGTAATCCAATATTGATTGTAATATTAAAGTATTATTTCTCTATTTCAATATTTATTTTTAAAGTTTCTTATTGGTACTTTCACTTGATAATCATTTTGGGGACATAATTCATATTTGAAGAAAAAACATTTTTCCTTCTATACTTTCTCCATTTTAAAGACAATTTTAAGAAAACTATTGAAATAAAATATTGATTTAAAATATTATATTTTAGTTTTTTCCATTTTAGGAAGGTTTCACAAATGCTCTAAGGCCATGCGTAGCGGTGACCCAGGCTTGGCGGGCTGGCGGACTTCGGTACTCCCTCCAGCGGGCTGGCAGCATGAGGGCTCCAGCGGTGTGGCCACACCGATCTACCCGACTCTCCCTTTTTCACACTCTTTTTTTTCCTTTTTTTATTGTATTGGGTATTTGGTTTGGGAGGGTTCGGATACTAACAGAGAGGGCTCCAGAAGGCTTATGGAGAATTTATAAAAAATCTGATGTGGAGCTGATATGCGCAGACATGGTAGAGGGCTTAGAGGGCTCAAAGGGTTGATGCCTAAGGACGGCAATTTTCCCAAAAAGCACAAATACAAATGGCACTTCATTTAACACATAATTTATAGAGTGAATTACACCTGTGGTCCCTATGGTTTGCTTAAATTTTGGATTTGATCTCTAAAACAAAATATCTACATAAGTGGTCCCTAACTTTTCATTTTCATAACGCTCATGGTCCCTCCACTTAACAAGGTTACTTAACAATCATTGTAAAGGATTAACTTGTTTTTAAACAAACTTTAGGGACCAAAAATCTAACCTTCTATAAGATTTATTTAATTCATTGTTTTTTTTAACTTTCCATTAAAAATATTTTATACATCTAACCAAAACTTGAACTTATTAAAAATAAATTAAAAGACAAATAAGTATTTTTTATTCATCTAAAAACTATTAAATTTATCAAAAGCACAACATAAAAAATTTCAAACTTAGAAAAAACAAAGAATATCNATAAATAAAATAATAACAAAATAAGAATTATAAAAATAATGTTAAAAAACACCGGTTATTTAGACAACTGTGAAACTTATTACTACAAAACGCTTATGTTTACGAATTGGACGTAATGGCTTGATGGTTTGATGGTTCCGAGAGAGCCTGTCACATCTGAATTCGATCGTGATAAACTGGTGATGCACGCTCATCCTCGGGGTTTGTCGACAATGGTAGCTTCGCCTCTTTTCATGGACGTTTAGGCTGGTTTCGAGAGTGGTGGCTACTGCAGTTCTTCATTTATTTTTTTTGGTCAGAGGCTNCTGTCTAGTGGCTATGCAGCCTGGTTCATTATGTCTGTGTTGCTTCTATGATACATTTTCAGGTGTCTTGTAACTTGATGGTGTTAACAAAGTGTTTTTTTGTTGTTAAAAAAAACACTTATGTTTATATGAAAAGAAAATTTACGCATGCTAATAGACCATTTTATAAGACTTAATTTATAGAACCAACAAATAAAATGTATCTTTTAAATGCGTTGCAACCAATTTATGGGACACTTTTAGACAGGGTGAGGCTAAATACACCCAAAAGGTTACTAAATGCACTATTTCCCCTCTCACACACATCACTATCATAAACTGCTTTTTACATTCCCAATGCCCAGAATGACCTAATTTTGACATAAAGTATGGTGTATATAGCAATCCCCTTTTAGACATCGTAAAAAGTTTTTAGGACACTTATAATATAAAGTGTCGCATTAACAATTTTAGTTTAATTATTTATAGTTTGACCAAATATATTAATAAGCATACAATAAACAAACTTAATGTTTAATATTTTGCTTGACATATTTTAATTTCTTAATCAAAAGATATAAGAATTTATATTATTTTCCTTTTTTTAATCTTGAATTTGTTTAATGAAATCATTAATTTGTAAATAAATAAAAATATATTTGTTTGATATTTAATTTATTTTAATAAATTTAATATTCGATAAGATATATAATTTTTTTAATGTAAAGTTAAAAAATCATTAATCAATTGAACTTTAGAAAATATTAGATGTTTGGTCCCTAAATTTTATTTAAAGACAAGTTAATCCTCACAATGATTGTTAAATAACCTTGTTAAGTGGAGGGACTATGTGTGTTATGCAAATGAAAAATTAGGGACCACCCATATAGATATTTTGGTTTAGGGACCAAATCCAAAATTTGAGCAAACCACATAGACCACCGGTGTAATTTACTCTAATTTATATAAAAATAATACTTTTACATGTCTTAGTTAGAAGATCTAACAAAACTTATAGAACATAAATTATGTTCGAATATAGGGTAAAGATCAAAAAATGCTCTAAACTTTTTTAATAGAAAATTTTAGACCAATTATACTTGTGTTTGTAAATTGTAACCATAATTCTATATAACTCGTTATGGAGTGTTATGGTTTCAAGGCTTGAACCCACCGTCACGTGTTCACTATGGCTGCCCTCTAAGGTTGGATCGCATGGTAAACCGTTTATGCCAAGTTACGATCATATGATGCGTTGTGGTGTGTTACGACATACCCATTATTTTATAAGTTGTGTGTTTAGTTTTAATATACAGTTTGAAAGATAAATGATAATTATGTACGAAATCAAAAACTTGAAGAAACATAAAAAGGAAACTCAAAAACTAAAACCTTGGTATAAAGACTTGCTCTTACTCCCATACACAAAGAGTCTAAACGAATTCTTTGAAAATTGAAGAAAGTAGTGAGTAAGGATTCAAGTGATTTAATCCCGATTTTACATTCTCAATATCATTTTTATATAAACTCTAAATATTTGATACCAATGGTTCTTTTTTTTTATTCTTTTATATTAATTTTTTGTTCCATGTTGTTATTCAAAACATTAACATACACAACTATAAATGTGTGTGTGTGTATGTATACACATGTGTGTGTGTGTGTGTCGTCTTATGGCAGGTCTGGAAAAAAAAAGTCGTGACCTTGTCATAACACGTAAGTCTTGATCGAAACTTAACCTCGCTACTATATCATGCCTCACATTATTTAGATACTTAAATGTAACCCATAAAATTATTTTTTATGATAAAAATAAACTTTCATATAACAAATAATTTGTACCCCTACAAAATCATTTACATTTTCTTTTAAAAATGTTATACAATTTATAATTTGCGTGTTATATAGACACACACAAAGACATATATAACTCACCCAAGAGACACCTTTACCGAATCTTCCCGTGCAGGTTGTCAGTTACCTCAGGCCATCTTCTCCGATCTCCTTGCCTCCCCTCCTTTACCCAATTCATAAAGTTCACGAAGGAATTTATTTCTCAAACCTTTCCCCATTGTAATAAATCTATTCCAAACACATCATCAACACTCGAAACGAATTACAAATCCATCTCAATAAAACCTATCTTAGATCCCATGATAAATTGTCGGTTTCATGGGTTAAGCTTGAACTTGAAGACCCCCAAATTCAAAAAAAAACATGGAATTACGAGTTTTGCAAAATGTTTACATTCCGAGTAACGAAATATAGTGATTGCGTGTGTATTTCTTTTGTTGTTGATAGTATGTTTCTTGGGTTTATTACTGTTTTGAAGTTCCTTCAGATTCCTTTGATAATGTGTAGTTTGGTTGAGTTTTTCTGGTTTAATTTGCTTTTGTTTTTCTTCCCTTAAACTATGATATACTTAATCTATTTGTATTAATGACATAAAGACTTGTTTAATAAACTAACTATTTAAAAATAATAAAATAACCAAAATGCCTTATGGGGAATGTAACAAAAATTAAACTACAATGACTCTCTCTCTCATTTAGAATATTCAGTTAATAATATTCATTATGAGGTGGTTNATGAATCGCGCCTAGTCATCTGCCACGTGTCGCGCTCTCGACTGTCCTCACGTTCACAACCAAAAAGTAGTTCACATTTGAACCCACCCCTATTCATTATAACCATATGGATGAAATTTGTAAACAAAAAAACTAAAGAATTCTATTAATAAAAAAAAAAAAAAGATTCCACGCCCGAATGCATGATTTCACTTTTTAAAGTTCTAAAAATCAAATAAATTTGTCATTAACCTTAAATTCGATCGGGTAGACATCAGACACGACAGCAACTTCCACCCCACAATCTTGTCCCATTCATATGTATCTTACGTAAAACAGATTTTGTAAACTACGACATTTTTATTTTAAAAACTAAGGTCTCCTTGACTAGATTCTTTAGAGGCCGCCTATTAATTAAATAAATGCACCTTATTGATTGAGTATGACAAGAAACGAGAAGCTTACCTGATAAGAGAGACAATGGACAGACCGAGAGTCTTGGCCGATAAATGTGACAAACGGCTCTTTCCGATACCCGCTTACCAATTTTAAGATGCTTAGCAGCAATTCGTTTCCATGGCTAAAGATGTTACACGATCTTGCTGGTAAGCACTCGCTCGATAAGAAACAATAAATGTTCAGTAGACCGACACAATTAAAATATAGTCATTCCCCATCTATTCTGTGACTTGGACGCTTGCTGTAAAGATTTCTATTTAAAACGAGATATAGACCAATCCAACCACAACCTTCCTACCTCTGACTTTTTCATGGCCGGCCGGCAGCCGTGAAACGCCACCCTGGATCTTTCATTAGATACGAGGAAAACTATATATTGCTACAATCACACTCATAACACTTCATTCGACATTTCCCGGCCGAAAATACGGGTGCATGGACCCAATCAAAGATGAACCCGTAACCCGACCCAGGTCATCAAGCCAAAGAAAGAAAGGTTACGATCCCCAAACGGGGATCTACCACTCGCTCATTCGGCTCACAGGAAAACACAAGATCCCTACTAGGCCTCACCTCGACATAGCCACGTTTGTGTTATCTCAGTTCCCGAGGCTGGACCGAGCCGAGTCGAGGGTCGCGCTTATAGACTCGGCTACCAACCACCGACTCACTTACGCTCAACTCAAACGGTCGATCCACTCATTGGCAGCTGGTTTGTACCATGGACTCGGGATCAGAAAGGGAGATGTGGTGTTTGTTTTGTCACCAAACTCTATCATCTACCCAACCATATGCCTGGCCATACTCTTGGTCGGTGGAGTCGTAACCACGTCTAATCCGGTCAACACCGAATCCGAGATCACGAAACAAGTACTCGATTTGGGTGCAAAACTAGCGATTGCTGGTCCGGAAGAGATGCACAAACTACTTTCGACTAAGGTTCCGACCCTCGTCACTTCTCGTAACTCGAGTGGCAATGAACTCTCGGTGGAAGAGTTGATCGATTGCTGTGAATCGATGGAGTTGCCGGAGGAACGACCGAGTCAATCGGACACGGCGGCAATACTATACTCATCCGGGACTACAGGGACGAGCAAAGGGGTGATACTGACACACTCGAATCTCGTTTCTATGATGATGATACTCAAATGGGCAGTTGAAATATCGTCAGCCAAAGACGACATTTTTCTATGTTTCATACCCATGTTCCATATCTACGGTCTAGCATTTTTTGGGCTCGGATTGCTATGCTCCAGAACGACAACGGTGTTAATGCAACGGTTCGACTTTCAAGCCATGTTAGAAGCGATACAAACTCATAAGGTCAATAACATTCCGGCAGTTCCTCCGGTTATACTTGGTCTGGTCAAGTATAATGGAGGTGGATACGACTTGTCGTCTTTGCGAAGGGTGGGCTCAGGTGCTGCACCCTTGAGCGAGCATTTGGCTCGTAGGTTCAGAGCGAAATTCCCGTGGGTCGACCTAAAGCCGGGGTACAGGCTAACCGAGGGCTGTGGGGCAGTAGCGTTCTTCGTTTCGAGTGAAGAAGCCAAAGCTCGATCGGCAGCTTCAGGAGCTTTACTACCTACGTTTTCTGCGAAGGTGGTTGATTTCGAGACAGGGATTGCTCTACCTCCTTATAGAGAAGGCGAGTTATGGCTGAAGGGTCCGGCTGTGATGAAGGGTTACTTAGGAAACGAGGCTGCAACATCTGCAACCATCGTCGCAGATGGGTGGTTGAGAACTGGCGATCTTTGTTACTTTGATGAAGATGGATACCTTTTTGTCATTGATCGCATAAAGGAGCTCATAAAACATAAAGGGTACCAGGTATAGCA
This sequence comes from Carthamus tinctorius, assembly GCA_001633085.1. Taxonomy (NCBI): domain Eukaryota; kingdom Viridiplantae; phylum Streptophyta; class Magnoliopsida; order Asterales; family Asteraceae; genus Carthamus; species Carthamus tinctorius. Next base: position 10,490 of record LUCG01078524.1, on the reverse strand, counting down.
ACTCAAACAGCTTATTCATGTGTGTTAAATAGACAGGCACTCAACAGAATTTGGTTTATAAGACGCCAAAAATGCATAAACGTCCAAACATACTACTTTATAGGACTTAGGTTTATATTACCAAACAATTGTGCATCTTACGTAGAACTTACTTAACAATTCTTTAGGTAACTTCTACAATAAAGTGTCATATTAGCCTTTTGAGAATGCCATGTAATCGCATTTTTATATATCACACCTTTTCAGATAATGCCATATATAAAAAATTAATAGGAAGATTTTATTTCAAATGTCCTATAAAACTTCTTAAGATGCCCAAGAATAACCTATAAGCGTATTATAGAACTTTACATATGATGTATCATTGTTTGGTCCGATGAGCTTAAGTCCTATAAAGCAATCTATTATGACATTTAGACATTTTTGGCGTTCTATAAGCCCGATTTTGTTGTATCCTGGGAAAGATGGGCGTGCACCCGCTTCACCTGTGGGTGTACCCAATTGGTCCCTTTCTAGGTTTAGTGGTGAATCTATATGAGATTAAATAACATGACTGTGTAAACGCAGGTAGCTCCAGCAGAACTGGAAGCCATACTGCTAAATCATCCCCATATACTTGATGCAGCAGTCATACCGTGAGTTGAATTTTTGAGCATTCATGTTTGCGTGTGTAATAAAGAATGCACGTGTTGGTGAAATAATAATTTTAATAATCTTGTAGACTTGAAGATGAAGAGGCAGGAGAGGTACCTATGGCGTATATAGTTAGGGAAACCGGTTCTGAACTCAGCGAATACCAAGTGATTCAATTTGTCGCTGGCCAGGTTTGCATATACCTCTTCGTTTCTTTCTTCCTCCAAGAGTCAAAACGTCTCCTAACAGTAATTGATGGTATTTTCAGGTGGCTCCATACAAGAAGATCAAGAGAGTAGCCTTCATAAACGCGATACCAAAGTCTGCTGCTGGCAAGATTCTGCGAAAAGATTTAATGGCACAAAGCAAACAAAACGTTCAATCCAAACTTTAGATATAAGCTTCAGAAAATGTATATTAGTGGTGACGAAATCTGTAGAAAAGATTAGTAAGGTTTCGGGGTGGAAGAGATCGTACCTAAATGTTGGCCGGATTCTCTTGATGATTGCATGGAAGCCCTCACTATATGCCATTATAAATTCGATGATAAAAAGTAGACAAACATAAACCATTTGGCCATCTCTTTTCTAATAAGAACCAAACGAACAATGAATAAGTACAAAGTACAAAGTTGTATCCAAAACAAATCAAACAAGATCTCAAGCTTCACATAAACAAAGTAATTACCATATTGCATGCTTACAAAAAGAAAAAAAAAATATTTCTTATAATTGTAACAATTAAAGAAAGCAACAACAGGACAGAAAAAGCAGATTGTTTGTCAAGAAAGTTCGTGCATCAGCAAATGTTTCGTAACACTTTCTTCATGAAAGCTGACCATTTGACCCGAGTTACAGAACTTTGATATCGACTGCTAAAATCCAGCGGACAGAAAAGTTCTCTTGGGTTATAAGTATAAGATAAAAAACTTGAAAGTGTAGGACGTCTACTGTTTCCCAGTCTAGGGAGCCATCCACCTCCAAACTCCACCTGAACTTTGTCTCTGGACAGTAGTATCATGCTCGAATGCAGATTTCTGTGATCGGAGTGCTTGAACCTTCTGCTCAATGTCTTGCATCGACAACAGCATCTTCTGTAGCTCCTGAATCTGAGTCTGAAGTCACCATAACCAGTAGCACGTAAAGATACATCAACCATCATACAGAATTATCAGCCAGCTAAAAATTTTGAGAACCATCAAAAAATTTAACTTCCAAGAGACATGCGTATATGATATTATATAAAGATTTAAATGAAGAAAGTAACGAAATGGAGAGAAAGAGGACCTCCAAATTAGCACATCTAGATTTCTCAGCAGCTAGTTGACCTTGAACGGAATGCAATTCCTGCAGTAAGTTAATAAAGAAGATGAGTTTCTAAGCAACAAACTGGATATCTATAATAGAAATCTATCAAGTGAGTACCTTTGATAAGTCGGCATGAGTTTCGTTAACTTCATCAAGCTTTGCCTTCAGAGTAGACTTTTCTGCTTTGACCCAGGCAATGGATGATTCCAGAACCTTCTTCTCTTCTTTAATAACACCAATTTCGACCGAAAGATCCACCTTAGTTTTTGAAATCTCGATGGATGTCAAGTCTAAGCTTTCAGATTTAGCTAGGGCATACGCAGCAGTTACAGATGCTGCTGCTGCTGCAGCTGCTGATGACTTGACGATCTTTAAAGGTTTAGAGTCCTTTCGTTTAGGCTTCATTGCAAATACCTAATAAGTTCATTGAAAGCACGGAGAGCATATAAGAGAAAAAATTTAACTAGAAACTGATAGTGATACCAGATAGTTACAAAATGAATTAGGATGACAATTCATTATAAAAAACAGATTAGGGGTACAATTAGAGAAAGCATTTATGTGAATAGCTGAAGCAGATCCCAACTGCTAGAAGATAGAATTCTATTATACTTATAGTTGCAATTATATTGAGGTTGGAGGTCCTTCAGTTGTTGGGAATTTGGGATTAAATTTGGTTTGGCTCCAAGACTTTGTACCTATAAGTATCTGATTCCTTTTCGGTAGAGTAAAGCTGTTGGAACTTACACGGTATCATGGCATCAGGAGTTTGATACAAACACAATATTTCTCTTCAGTCATGATGGCATGTTGGGAGAAATTAAGAAATTATTGTTTGCCATAACGAGTCAAAACACCCATACCAAACAAGTGTGACGGCAAACAACCAACAACGGGGATGGAATAAATGGATCAGAAATGCTATGTGTTTCGCAACTCGCAGTAAACAAATACAAAATCAAGCTATGTGGTTCCACAACCTTACGATTTGTGTACACAAACCCAAGATGATGTATATTGCTAAACAGGTAGCAGTTACAACGAATTGCTTACCTGAATGATTATAACAATCTAAATGGAAGCAAATAATGAACTACTGCGAACATGGAGAGAGAACAAACCAAAAATGTATTTGTTCTAATGCCAAGTGATCCCTAATTTCTCAGTTTATCCCGTTTGGTGCATGAATGCACCTTGTAGGCGACTTGGCAAGTCGCTTGCAAGTTGTCCAGTCTTTCAGATCTCAGCCAGAAACCTTACGCATCATGACCTCAAAGTCGTGTACAAGTAGCATAGAGCAGAGTATGTGACTACCCAAGTCACAAGCCACTCACCCACATGTCGCAATGAATGTGACGAGAGCTTCATACCCGTTGTACGAGTCGGAAGCAACTTTACAAGCCGTCTGAAGCGTGCCAAGTGAATATCGAAAAATTCAACATGACACCTATTCATTAGTGGACTAAAAGTTCCATCCATTATCTAGTTTTATTCCGTTTGAGTACCGCTCTTCCACCCTTAGAAAACAAATCCGACTCCTGACGACCTCTACTGTTGCCTTCTACTCATATTATACAACCTAGTAATTTCCTTTCCACCATCTACTCATTTTGCAACCTAATAATCAATGGCGGATCCAGAAACTCCGGAGACCCGGGACATACCACACATATTTAACTTGGTGTGGGAGCAAGAAAGAGAGAGAGTAAAAAAACCTTCTAAAACTATTTTTATTTGTACTCATGGTAATGATTTCCACACCCAAAAAAAAAAACAAAAATAACAGCGATCACTTGGGTCCACCCATGGTAATGATTTCTGCCACCTACTCATTTTCAAGCCAGTCAACCAAATTTTTTTCTTTATTTTTTATCCAACTCACTGGAGGCACCAGCACCTTTGTTGCCTCTGCTTCTGCAGTGTTGGTGTGCTTGAGAACTGCCATACCCAACAAAAGACATCTAAACCACACATAATAATGCTAACTAAAGTAAACCTCATGTGCACAAACATCTATGGGACCTGTTTGGGGGTACATGAAATAGACTTCATGGAGATGGGTCATCCAAACAGAATTTGTCCATTACTTTCAGAGACAGTCAGAAAGAAGAGCCATCTAGACTACATCTCAATTCTCATGCGGGAACAAAATGGCAATTAGTCTATGTCAAGTTTCAACAATGAGACATGATCACTTTTCAATGTTTGTAGCCTTAAAACACAAATATAGTGTTTACCCACATGATGCATGTTGAGTTTGGGATCAAACGAATTGTTTTAGACAACTATAATAATGTTTACAATACCTCATTGTTGTAGTTTCCATTGTAGCCACCAAAAGCAACCAAAAATTGTTCACCATCTACTAGTGCTGATGATATGGTGATCCCCTGTTTCAAATTTTGAAAGAAGAAGAGAAGACAAGAAAGAAAGAAAGAAATGAGGGTAAAAATATGAATGTTTCCTTTGTTGAACTCAAGGTGACAAAGGTTCAATATAAATAAATGAACCAGCATATTTGTTTGTATGAATATGGCATGTTTGCATGTTTGCACGTTTTGACTCAAAAATCAATCAAATTTAGAGAGGACATTAAATTCCAAACAAACAAAAGGTGTTGTAAAGTAGATCTGAGCAGCCATGACAAAGTACAAGCTGAAAAGGCATCTCAGAAGTAATCAACAACTCCAAACCCCAACAAGAAGTTAGTTTGATTATTTCATAATTGGAAGTATAGTTTCTGTAAAAGAATCACAAAAAGATACCAGTGCTGCTGTTATAAAGCTCCAAATGCTCTAACCCTACAATTAGATGTAGGGCAAAACAAATAAGAACCTCTAGTCCTCCCAAAGATGAAATTGGTATGTGATCTTTTACCAATCCATGTCTGAAATAGAAATACTCGACTTCTATAAGATCTTAAACAGTGCAACTCATAAATTCAAAGGTAGTTGGAGCAAAATGTGATGTGATGGGGAAAAGAAAATGAGATGGAAATTAAGGTTACTTGTCATCAAATTCAAAGGAAAGCAAAGAGTAGCAACCTCACTAGCGAGTGGATCTCTCCGTTCTACACTCGTCACAACTGACAAGATAAGCTTAGACATATCCAGCACCAATGTCTCTAAAGCACCTGCAACAAAAAGTGATATCATGGTTTCTTATAGAATTCAATATATAACTCTATGTCCATAATGGATTTGCCTGTTGCCATTTTATTTATTTATTTATTTATTTCATTTGATCCTTACCACTTTTATTATCTCCGCCACCAACTATAAACCAGTTTTCATCAATAGAGACTCCAGCATGTCCTGCCCTAGGAGACACCAAATTACCTTGAACCTGTGGTTGGGACCATTCTAGCTGCAATACAAGAGATATTTTGTCATCCTAAAGATAGAGTTAAAACTATAAGTAACACTTCAAATGGGCTCAGTGGTAAGCAATATGAACAAAAGTAAAGATAGAATGATGGTTCACTCTGGTATATATACTGCTTGAGACTTTAGTAACCAGGTATTTTTAAAAATCTCCTTTGAATGGTCCTGGCATTATCTGCCATCTAAGACAGTCTTTATATTCTAGCACTAAATTTCGTTGGCATTATCCCAGATGATTTAAGATGCCCATCAATTGAAAATATAGATTGGAATTAAGAGTTCAAAAAGCCACTGCCTTACAACTTTTTTCTCTCGATGGGGAAATGGAATTCTGGTATTATCATGTGCATCTTAAAGCAAAAAAAGAACAGGCATTATGGACATAGGAAAATGCATATAAAGAATATTTTTTTTTTCTTCTAAGTCTACATGAACCTTGGAATATCAAACCTACAGTCAACTTAACAATCCCTAGGAAGATTATACCCAACATCACATTGACAACTATATTCCTATACCCCCCCCCCTTCTTTTGCCCATACCATGTTTATGATAGAAATCATGAAGGTTAATGAGCATGAAATAAATGTTAAGTTCTGTAATGTCCTTTGATTGCTCATAGTAAGGTAAAGTAAACAGACGCATTCACTACCTTTGCAAACTAACGCTATTTTTAATATGGAAAAGGAAACATGTTCCTTTTCTATTTCGTTTCTCAATTCCATTGTAAAAAGTAGAAATACATCCCCTCAGCTCTGACACACATATAGTAGCTGTTCAAGCTCCTCCATGAGAAAAGATCTTGTTATTTGTATTACTACCTTATCCAACTTCAAGAGTTTGCTGCTTGGTAGAAGTGCGGGTAGTTCTATATATCGCGGATGCTTTGAACAGTTTTGTAGTGTGCTACTGTGGTAGAAGGTGTTAATGACTACTGATGACTGCATTAGTGGTAAAACTGGAGGGGTAGTATAATGGAAATAAATGGCAATTAGGTTTGAAATAAGAACCCTGCCAGTTGGTTACAAATTGGCCCCAGGACCAAAATTTGTTGTAGGATTCTAGGATAACAACACCAATGATAGATATTGTTGATGAATAGGAAGCAAGTAGAATAAAGAGGACAGGGCGAGCATTCTTTAAGGAACGCATCCTAGCATAAAATAAGTGTCAGTGCATATGCCCCTTAAGAGATAGGGTTTACCTTCTTGTGGTAATCATTGAAAAGTTAACTATTACTAGGGTACAACAGATATTCCATAGACCTGAACAGATAAATTGTATAAAGAAGAAACATTTTAACAAAACACTGCTAATGTATCTAACAGTAACACATATTTAAAAGAAAAAATCACAACTTGAAATAACATCATAAAGAAGATGAGTTATTACAGTCGCCAAATCCAGCACGTGCAGATCATTGAAGAAATTCGAATGAGAACAGCCACCAAATATTTGAAGGTAGCGGTCTACATGCACTGCAGCTGTATGATCAAATCTGGGAGCTGGAGGAGTCTGCCTATCAAAGCACAAAAACATTGATGCAAAAACGTTTTAAAGTGTGTACAAAAGTACATAATTATACAAACATAATGTTGTAAGCCAAAGAACCAATGCCAGTTAACTTCAAGTCTCAAATCCACATTCAACCATAGTCAAACCAGGTATAAAAGTCAATGTTTCAATATTCATAAACTTGAACACACAAAATGCTCTGCGTGCGACAAATCGACAATGTGGAAGATAATGCAGACCCTCATTCATTCAAACCTGGTGAAACATATAACAATAATCTTGAAGCAATAGAGTAAAGAGATAGAGATATATGACAACACCGAGATTTATGTGGAAACCCGAAATAGGAAAAACCCACGGGTAGAGGAGACCACCGAGAGAAGTCCGTTAGTAAAATGATGCAGTTACAATGCTTGAAACTTGAAAGAAAGAAACAACAAAGAAAATGCAGGGCTTTAGCTTTAGCTTGTCAACGGGGGTTTGCGAGTGATTGCATGTACTATATCTATAATTCTATATGAGAAAGATAACAGCCAAAATGGCCAAGAAAAGGCAATAATAAACCATCTGGACTGCACTCCTCGACTTATCATGTGACTTGGGGTCACATGGCTAGCTCGCCCGGTCTTCCGATCCTTGCCGAATGTGACCTTGACGAGGTCGCATCTGACCTTGTGTAGGTTGGCACAACCACAGACAACATAAGAGCATGACTGTGCAGATTTCGACCAAAGTTTATGTCATGACATTTTGATGACACAACCGTGCAACATTTGATGACATCAACGTGCGATGCAGGGAAGAAGATTTTGAGAAACGATCAAAACAAACATATCATTAAAGATATAACTATCCTTATAGCATCGCTGCACTGGTTTTGGCCATTCCAACAGGGGAAAAACCTACCATAAATATTTGAGAGAGTGCATAAATGTTTGTCCAAGATATACTTACGTTGTCTCGGCAACATTCCAAACCATTGTCTCCAAATCAAGGACATAAACATCATTCAGAAGTCGTCTTTGTCTGTCCTCTCCCCCAAACATGATAAGTTTTGAACCAACCAATGACACGGATTGCCCACCACGAGCTACCTGAAAGATGCAACACAAGGAAACCAATGATCATGCAGACCAATTTAAGCTAACTGATGTTGCCTAAGTTGATATTAATCATATAATATACCCTCCGCCCCAATTTATATACCCACCCTACCATTTTGGGTTGCTCAGAATCCACCCAAAAAAACAACATGATTGCTTCCTTTTCCTTTATGAACAATCTTTTGACATGTTTTTTCTTACCTTCACCATTTTTTCAAATTTTCACGAACTGTCTTACTTAACTGCATATAAAATCCAAGGATTGAGGACAAGGGGATGATAGAATCAACCTGGGTTCAAATCTTGCCATCTACATATACGCTTGTGGCCACTTGGAGATTTACCTTAGGGTTGTGGACGAAGTCTACAGTCTCAATTTTCCATGGCATTAGCCTGGGATCACCCATTTCCAAAAAAAATCCAACTCCTATCCAAATCTTGTTCCTCCTCTCTCTTTCCCCTCTCTCTGAAGTTTGAGGTCATTAATCCACCTTGCAACATACTCTCCCTCTTATTGTAATTTAATGTTCAGTTGAATTTTAATGGAGGAAAGGTGAATCTTAAATAAGGATGCACTTGAAGTTGGCACACAAAAAAAGGTATATGGTTTGTGCTAACAGTCATTTGATCAGATAAGAGAGAAGTACCAAATACTCATACAAAGTACACACACAAGAGAAAGGTTTATGAGTTACCGGGATTTTCCCTGTGGCTTCCATTACCCCACTCGCATGTGACTCAAGATCAATGAAGCGCACTACAAGTTGATTAATAAATTATAAGGTTCTACAGAAACTGAATAGATCATGTTCAGGAGCAAAATAACTCTTTTATGAGAACAGACCTGTCATCTTGTCAGACGTATCCCTTGAGTGACCACCAAGGAGGAGGAGTTTGTTTCCCCACTTAAGCTACAGTAAGGGTTGTTTACAGAGCATAGTTAGATGACAGCTGAAACTAGTTGCTACTATGTAGACAAATAAGGTCGTAGATGACTCATTAAGAAAAGCTCACCATGCTATGACCAGATATAGCAGGAAAAACTTCCAATAATCTACTGTCCTCGATATTATCAGCCTCTGACTGCGTTGTTAATTTAATTGTGGACCAACTTAAATTTCTAAGATCAAGCGTCTGCAACGATAAGCACCCATTGTTAAACCGACAATGGAAACATGATTATATTTGATAAGCAGAAATACATTGGCAATTTGGCATGATGATACCTGAACATCAGATAAGTATCGCCCATTTCGACTTCCACCAACAATGTATAGCTTTTCATCAATGACGATTGCAGCATGCTGCAATAAAAGAAAAAGAATGACATGTAAAAACCATGGATACAAAAGTGGTTCAACAAGAAATAACAGAAAGATATATTTAACACAATTGTCTGATATGATATCGTAAATAAACAAGTGCAGCTGAAACCTGTAGTTTTCAACCTCCAAAAAGGGAAGATATGCACGAACCTTATAACGGGCTAACGGTCGTGGCCCAGCTACCGGGAGGGCAACCCATTTGTCATACTCCAAATCTGAATGCCAATTCCAATTGTCTGATCCCATACTACCCAGAGATTAATGAGCTCTATCAGTTAGGTGGGGTGAGGTTTAAAAAACTGTTAAAAAGAAACTACTAAGCGCAATACATTTCCAAGTAATAAGTTGCAACTATATCCAAAATGTATTCATGTAACATTACATATTTATATGATATAGAGAATATCACTTAGTTAAACTTTTTCCAAGTTACTTTCTTATCCAAGAAACTGGCTAAGTTCAAAATCCCCATCTTTAAGTAGACAGAGTCATTGATCAAACAAGGTATATTATCATTTTCCTCTAGATCTACTTTTACAACAGTGGCTAAATCTCTTACAGTTAAGCCATTTCACGCTACATTTGAGTTCATATTGTATGTTGGAACTCAACCCAATTGCTCTCTCATCAAAAGATCTATACTTTCACTAGTCACTACGTTAACTGAATTAACCAAATAAACAATTTAATCAGTTGATTGCAATCGAGATTCAAACATTGATATAATCAGCAATTAGAACATCAAAAAAAGGGTTTGGAATTGAGGCGGCATATATATACCTAAATCGTTGGAATGAATGCTTCCTATTGAAATGAAATTGCTTACGAAATCAAAGGGACAAGTGAAGTCGAGTGTGGAGAGAGCCCGATCCCGATGCAGCTTAATCAATCAGTTGGTTTTGCCGACAAGAAGAAAGGGGCAGTCGGAGTTGATTTGTTGAAAACTAAAACTACCGGAGTTTGAGCAGCTGTCTGCCCCCAGCCAGCTGATGTGATTAAGTCAAAATCTTCATCTTCCCAAGGGTATAGGCTATATGTTACGATTCTCAAAATCAATTTTTATTTTATTTACATTTTTAAATTCATTTCAGTTTTGTGTCTGAATTTAAAATTTTATATTTCTCTAAAATCTTTTAAAATGGTACACCCCATCCACAGCCTGGGCGTGGTACCTTCGGTACCGGCCCTTTGCAGCTGGTAACACCGCCGAGGGTGGATCGGTGA
>LUCG01078518.1:0-14493 GCA_001633085.1 Carthamus tinctorius | reverse complement strand
ACTTATAACACCCAGCATCACTCCTGTCCACGGTCGATATGGGATATTCCTAAGGTGTTACAAGTAAGCTTTGAATTGACCATATAAAAGTCTTCTTTGCCCCTTAATAGGATGATCAGTCTTTGCTATATATTTTTTATTAGGTATGATTATCGGTCTTTGACATGCTCATCCAATTAACTGATGCCAAAAACACTTTCCTAATATATAATAAACATATAGGTTATTAAGAAGAAAGTAAACAATATCATAATCTGCATAAATTTTTTAGATTTTTTTTATGATAAATAAAATAAGTTTAAATTTTATATTTAGGCATGTTTTAAATAAATTGCTAAGAAAATGTTAGTAATGCGAACAACAAATTCCATATACACGAAATCAACGTTTTCTATAAACAAGTTGGAAAAGGAAAAATGCCAGGTGTGTTTATTTTAAATGTCTAGACCTTTAAAATTTTAGAATTTTTTTGTTTCCAAAAACTAAATACAACATTTGGTTAATTTGCACATAATATAGTGTAAAAGCTAATTTTTTTAAACCACTTAACAATGTTTTCAGTTTTCACATAAAAAATTCTTAGCCATGAAGTTTTATCAATAAACCGGTCGGTTCACTTCGGTCCTTAAAAGATCATAAAACCGGTCACATTTGAACCGGTCTCTTCACCGGTTTTCAGTTCAACCGCTTTGACCGACAGGGTCAACCAGGTTTTTAGAACATTGGTTTTCACACGACAAATTCTTAACCATGAAGTTTAAGAAAATAATATGTCTAGATATATAGGATTACCAATACCAAAAATCATGGAAAATCATAAATGAAGGTTTTGGATTATAATATATTATGTATGTACCTTTACAATAAATAAATTGAATAACAGTAGAAAGAAAATATAACCATATACAAGTAATTAATAGTAAACAGGATATACAAAACGATGACTAGATATATACATATACGTCAGTGGATCACATGATGGTCGATAAGTTGTAGTCATAATTGTACGTATTCATAGGCATGTATGGTTCATCCATGATATAGGTTGGTGAATCAAAGTCTAGAAGCCAAGACTCAAGGTTCTTGAGTTGGATATCGTTCACTTGCTCCCTTATAGAGTCTTCTGGCCACTGCAAACCTAATTCTTCAGATGAACAATAACTGTAATCAAACGACATGATGGAGTTATCCAAACTAAGATCATGGCTATAATCAAGGCTAGGATCGGGGCTATCATGGTCATCATCAATCTGGATCACATGAGGCAGTTCCGGTGACACCACTACAGGCATAATATCGACATGAGGAGGGGAGAAAGAAGAGATGGTTGAAGACGATGAACCATTTCCTGTGAGGTCTTGAACTACAGCCTTGAAGTCTAATGAATTAATGATGTAGACCTTTGGTTTCAAGGTCTTTATCTGACTGTTTAGCTGATGGGTCTCTTGTTTCTTAGAGATTTTGGGAGCGAGTTGGGTGGACGCAACCCTTTTACCCATGGTTTGCTTTGGAAAGATCACACCAAATGTTGATTGTAACGGAGGATCCTAAGAGGTATTTGTATGAAGGTGAAATTAGAATGAAGACAAACAGGAAGATATTTAAAAGATGCTTATAATGATAGTTTTTCTATACAAACCTTCGCAATTAGCATTCAATATTTATTTCATTCATGAGTCAACACTTTTACCTAATTACTTGGATACCTTTGAAAATAATTTCCATCTATTCAGTTAAATCAAATAAAACTTTATAATTTTAATATTATTTTAGTTAAATATGTAAAGGTTCATCGATTACATTATAGGAGATTCATACGTATTGTGAAACAATAAGTTCTTTAACATTTAAACAATTTCTTTTTTATAAAACACGTGTCATGATGTTAGAGAAAAGTAAGATTATATCATCCTAAATATCCTTTAAAAACCAGTTTTATAAAATTATAAGACACTTATTATCTTCTCAAGACTATGTATAATGTATTAAAAAATACCAACAATGTATACAAACAAAGAATCGATTTTATACATGTTTTACTTTTTTTTTTAATTCTCTAACTAGCCTGACCATAACTTAGTTTATAATAATATCATGTTTTTATAAACTTTCAACAAATTTAGCAAGTTTTTTTTAAACAGACAATTACACGTTTGAAAGAAATTTTCATATGCTTACAAAAAGATGCCTACTTTTCCGGGTAAAAGTAAAGAGATTTCCCCTATAAGTATCAAAAATTCCTACTCTATGATGCCAACAAAAATTCTAATTTTATCCAAACTCGGTTTATATTAAGAGATTTGTGAGTTGTGTTACGATTACAATTAGTATCATGAGAAGTCAAAGCAAAAGTTGATGACTTTGTAGAGGTCCCTCTAGGAAACAACAAAAAGAATGGATTTACACTCCTAATTTCTTAAATATTACCATGTAATTGATTATTCAAAACACTATTGGATTAAATATCTCATGAACTAAAATTCTAAAATATGTTGGTCAAGATACATAATTTGTAAATCAAAAGCATGATTTGACCATCGAAATTCAGATACTTGTACATATATGGACACTGGTCAATTTATTTGTTAAAAAATAAATATAAATAATGGTCTATTCATGAGACATATTTTATTACGCAACAAAACAATAAAGGGAAGTGACATATAGAAAATACAAACATAAGTGTATGATTTTTTAATAGCAATCAAATTGCCTTATTCGCTCCGTTGCATTAGGGATGTTTTAGGGATGTTAAAGAACGTTGAAACAAAACTGAGTCATGAAAAAAGTGAAGTGGAGACGAGGTTAATTGCTAAATATGAATTTTTTTTTTCGATTTTTTTGTGATGTGCATTAAATGGATCGATATTCTATATAAAGTTGGTTTCTATATAATCTACCAGAACATAAATTTCTCTGATATTAAAAATTAAAATCCTTGATAAAGTAAATAAAAATAACCATCATTCTTCATGGCTTAAATTCAAAACATTTCTTATTACGTTCAAATTCATATCTCACTACTTGTTCAACGTTCGTCGAGACTTGGCTGCCACTTCCTTACTGCTAAGCTATCTCCTCCCTTTTATTTAGCCTTCACTTCCCTTTTTCTTTGAAAACTCAAAAACGAAATCCATATTTAGATGTCGTTTACCAAACACCGTTAAACGCTTACTAGATATAACTCACTTTACCACATGAGCATACCAAAGGCGGAGAATCTCATCCGATATGGGACATAATAAGAACCAATATGCTTATCCAGTAAGTGAGAGAAAAGACTCTTATTCGGTAAATGTTTACCGGATAAAAGACCGTTAATAACAATCCATTTTTCTAACATAAAATGTTAAGGTAAATGAGAGTGAATTATTATTGATTGCTTTATAGTTGTAGACAGGGGACATAATTAATAAATAGGATTAATTATCGTGAAATTAATATGTATTACCAAGTACTTTTATTTTCTTATAGAGCTACCTATCGGCCAAGCCAAAAGCTAACCACCAAACGAGGCCAACTTTATGTTTGGTTGTTTGGTTGAATCACGTTCAGATTATGTTCTAAGTTTTACCAAATGAATCGTAAGGTAGCATTAGGCTTACATAACAGAGTATGTCATAATTAGAACATATCATAGGAATTGCAATTTAAATGAGTGCAATGAGATTTAATCATGCTTGACCATGTTTTTGGTTCTGAAACATGTCAAAAAAAAGTGTAATCCCTTTGTCTGACTCTTAATACATAACTTTAGAATTAGAATAAAATAGTGGCGGTGTGAATGCCAGTGGTGGAGGCGAAGGTGGTGGCAACTGTAACAACCCACTATGCGAAAATAAAGACATCTGATATATAAAATAACTCCCAAGATCTGGACTACAAAGTTTCGAGTCTAAGCCCATACATCAATCCAAAATAAAGGAACTAACAGGAAACAACTGAGAATTTACTAAGTAAAAGAGACCATCTACTGATGTCCTCCTCAATGCTAGGCATCACACCCTGCCCTTTCCTCTATCTGCTACTGTCTCCCTGAAAAAGATTTTAGTTTGAAAACGGGGGTTAGACCGAAAGTCTAGTGAGTCCCCTCAAAAGCAACATCGGTTTCTTTCTTCCAAAATTCTTGCAGTTCATAAACAAACATTTATAAATAGTTCAAATAAATAAATGCTCCATGCTCACACTCGCAACACATGTACTGGCCCTCACCGCGTTATTTCTCACGCACACCTGTGGCAACGCATGGGCTCACACCTGCCCAATATGGGGTCACACCTCCCCGGTTGCCCAGTACATGCCCCATCCCATGCAATGTACACACCATGCATATGCAGATGATAATGCACAGTTAAAATCTGTCATTTCAGTGATATAAAATCATGCATGCAACTTTAATGTAAAAACATACTTTCAATTAAAAAGCATAACTTTCAAAATAACTTTCCTTCGCAAATATCTGTTTAAGTGAGAGAAACTCACCTGATCGCAAATCCTCAGCTAGACAACTCGAACTGATCTGATTGCGCACCTACAGTGATTCGGGNCTCTCTCTCTCTCTCTCTCCCTCTCTCTATCGGAAACCCAGTCGGGAAACTCACCACGGTGGAAATGCTAATCCGAGTCGGACAACTAATCCGAGTTGGACAACTCACCACAGTGGGAAACGCTAATCCGAGTCGGACAACTAGTCCGAGTCGGGAAACTCACCACAGTGGGAAACACTAATCTGAGTCGGACAACTAATCCGAGTCCGATAACTAATCCGAGTCGGACTACTGGAATAACGAGCATTAAGCTATTGGCTTTTACGATTAAAGATTCAAACAGATAAAACCTATCAATCTGAACCATTTTAAGCCTATTAATCCGCTGTATAACTCTGATAATCGATCAATTGATCGATTAAACCCATCTCTAACATGATATCAACTTATCGATTCATCCCTAACCCACCACCAAGGTTTTGGGTTGAATTTCTGCAAACTAAATCAGCAAATGCTATAGAAAACAAGAGTAAATTGATGATTCTTACCAAATAAAGATCCTTGATGCGAATCCAAGCTTCCAACCAACAACCTTCCCTTCCTCTTCTTCGTTCTTCTCTCGATTCACAGCCACAGACACACAAACACTATGATGAATTTACCCTAAATGGCAAAAACCTACATTCCTCTCTTATAAATACCATGGGCTCAAAGCCCATACTCTCTTCTCTTCCTTTACCTTTCTAACACAAACGCAAAAGAAATTGGGTTATTACAGCAACACTGATGGTCGTGGTGATTTGTGACCTTGTGGGGGTGGCAACAATAGCGTTGATGATGGTTATAGTTGTGGCGCCAATCCATGGTGATGGTGGTGTCAGCATAGTTATTGATGATGGAGACATTGGAAATGATGGTGGTATTGGTTGGTGGCGGCAATTGTGGTAGTGATGATGGTGGTGACTATGATGATCTTCATGGTGGGAAGGAGTAAATTAAGTAAACATAAAGACGTAATAGTCTTTCTCAAAAGAATTGATAAATGGAAGTCGAATTCTATAATGAAAACCCGGTGAGCTTAAATTCGAACACGCTGAATTGAAACTTCGTAGTAAAACTCATAGAATCAATGAACTCTAGTCAATAGGATTAATAATTCCAATTTCTTTACATTCTAGTGAACCAAATGCCGCCTAAGATTTAACGTAACCGCCAAACATCCCGACAAAGTACTTAGAGCATCTCTAACAGTGATGCTATAATTTTTCTAAAATAGAATATCAAAAGTTAAAATCTTTAAAAAATTACACTCAACACCGCAACTACTCTATTATATTGATTCTATCATTAACTATATTGATAAAATATTATTTTTCTCTCCTAAACACTTAATTTCATGTCTCCTATTAATGAGAAAGCATTATAAGCGTTACTTTTCTATCTTAAACGTGGAGTTGTAGTCATATCTAAATTTGTAACCAAATGTATAAATATGATCATAATTTTTATTTTGAAAAACAAAATTTCCTATTAAATAAATATACTTATATTTTTATCAACTAAAATTTTCTTTAACGATGATTTATAATTGAGGAATTATATTTCCTCATACTTTTTTAACCTATTCATCCTTCTATTCACTTGATCATTTGACATGTGTAATGTACTAATTCTCTTTCTTCATATCATTTCTAAATTTTAACACTTGTCAAATAACCAACTGGATAAGGAAAATTGGTAGGTTAAAAAGGTAGGAGGAAATAAAATACCGTCCAAACGAAAACGTTGCAAATTAGATAACAAAACTACGAGTTGACATAGTTGAAGGACCATTATTGTAATATTGTTCTTTAACATGTTTTATTTGTGTAACGGATGAACAAATTAGGGCAAAATTGAAGTCTCCCCCTTTACTGAATCGAGGCTGCAATCAGAGAGAAAATTAAGAGAGAAAGAAGTAAAGATGGGATGGATCGGGGAGCAAGTCGATTCGCTGAAATCTATGCAGTTCAGACAACTCTTCACTCAAGCCATTAGCCTTGGTTCATCAATTTTCTCTTTATCGTCAACTTTGTTTCTCAGTTTTAAAATTTTACTTGTTGACCCCTTTGATTCAACGCAAATTCGTTATCGACTTGTAGATCTTTGCTGGTTCTTCGAATTAGGGCGTGGTTCTTAATAACTGAGTTGTGAAATGTGTTTGTAAATGTTTGGATTTGTGTGAATTTAGTGTCATCATGGTTTGATTTTGGTGTGTGATGAAGCGTGTTGTTTCTATTTAGGGCTTATCTTGGAATTTAAATTTGAAGTTGAACTGAGCTTTGTATTCATCACTACTAGCATTTTTCACTATGCAATTTATCTCTGATCTCTTGTTATGGAGTGCTTGCAATGGAAATAGATTTTTATTTGGTGATCATCTATCGGTTTCTATTGCTTCGATGAATAAATGTGTAGGATTTGTATTTCAAAGTTCTTGGATCAGGGTGATATTCTAAATCTTGTTTCATTTCACTCTGTTTTCCAGGTATGATTGTTACTTCAGCATTAATAATATGGAAAGGGCTGATGTGTATAACTGGTAGCGAATCGCCGGTTGTCGTTGTGCTTTCTGGAAGTATGGAACCTGGCTTCAAAAGAGTAAGTGAGCAGATATCCATCTGCTTTGTTGTCTACTTTAATTAGTTTTGAGGGGCTGTAATATTATAAATTTCAGCTTTTGGTAAGTGAAGTTGTCCATGGATGGTATCGGTATTAGTTTCATCGTTGCATTTCCCAATGAGCCTAAATAGTACATGTTTCTTGTAAACTTGGCTTTGCTCCTAACTTTTTCAGGTGTCTTGCAGGGTGATATTCTGTTTTTGCATATGAGTAAGGAACCAATTCGGGCTGGAGAAATCGTGGTGTTCAATGTCGATGTATGCTGCTTAATTATGTCTCTCTTTTGTCATTAGATGCTTTTGGTAGATATCTTTTTCAATCTGTAGTGTCTTGATAATTTAAGAATTTCCATGCACATATAGGATACAAGTTTTTAATTTCAATGGACTATGGATGTCCTCTGCCTAAATCAGTTACATTTTTTGAATCTTTGTGCTACATAAGCTGTCATTCCTCCTTAATTCTTTTGTCTTGATCTATAATTTACAAGGCAACATCACCAAATTTTGATAAATGCTTTATTGTTAGTACTTGACAAAATTAACTTTCCTAATGTATGTTTCTGCTCTTGTTATTTGTATGTAGGGACGTGAAATTCCAATAGTTCATCGAGTAATTAAGGTATGTGTTTCCAGAAGGCGTTCATCTTCTCTTCAATTTTTTTTTTCAAAATCTATTGTATGTGATACTTTTAAGCAATAGCCGATAATTTTGGAGACGAAAGGGCAGGGGTTACATTCTAATATTCTACAAAACCGCGCCCTTCTCCAACTACTATATATCAACTTACCTAGCCGTAGCATGGCCAAATCACGCCTTTCTCCTACCTGTGTTATTGTTGTCGATATTGATTTCATTAGGCTTGTGGTTATATGTTCACAAATCATCTTATTGTTTCTTTTCGATTAGATTATCATCCCATATAAGTAAATGATTGATTACATAAATCTAATACCAAACACTATTAATGACTCCATCTGCATTTCTTATCTAAACAAAACACCATCATTGATTTCCTTTCCCATGTCCCACCCTCTAATTACCCCTACCATATACCTGCTACTTAAGTTTATCGTTGTTTTAGTCCATATGTTCTCATTGACTCTTCCATAATCTTATTGTCAGATTTGTTTCCAAGCAACATATTCGATTATCAGCGATTCTCTTTGTTTTTTGACTTGATTGATTGGCACTGCAATGTTATTTCTTGAATAGTGAATCGTTTCTTTTAAAAAACATAACTTTGTGAGCTTTTTGCTCTGTATTGATCGTCTGAACTGTGGACTAATTTGTCATCTCCACTGGTGTTCCTGAGTATGATATCCAATCACGGAAATTTTCTGTAGGTTCATGAGCGAGAAGATACTGGAGAAGTTGATGTCCTCACAAAAGGTACTTTATATTCCATTAATAAGTTAGATTCAATCAGTTATGAATTGGCAATAAGTTATCATAAATTTCTACAATTGCAAATTGAGTTTCTCAAAATGTAAATGGTCAATTGAACTTTGTTTATGTACAGCCTGTTTTTCATATACATTGAGTCACACCCTTTGGCAAAAACACATCACAAACAATGCACATAAAATAAGCTTGCTTGTCATTAAGTTGTTGGACCAATAATTGGATTTGCTATCTGGTTCAACTATAATGACACTCCACCTTTTGTTCCACTGATTGAGCCAAAGGGTGTGGCTCTAATTTAATGCAAGGGAAGACTGAGCGCTTTTTTTGATGTGATATTTGCTGTAGAAATTGCTTTACTGTTTCTGGTTTGAGGTTGAAAGAATAATAGGAACCTTTCTGAAAGAGAAATTTATGAAAGGTGGTAATGGTGGGGTAGTGGTGTGATTGTGGTGGTTCTAGTGGTGTTAGTCATTTGAATGGCCGTAATTGCAGAGTGCAAAGTGTCATTAATCAACGTGGAGTCCCACAAGATCATGACTTTTAGAAATAAGGAGTTTGAGTAGACTGAAACATCTCAGAAATAAATTTTAGTAATTTGGCCTGTTTATGTACGCCTTCAATTACTTGATTATCCAACGACCATTGTGTTCTTTCAGGAGACAACAATTTTGGAGATGACAGACTTCTATATGCTCAAGGCCAGATGTGGTTGCAACGGCATCATATAATGGGGAGAGCTGTTGGGTAAATTAAACTTCAAATTGTTTGTTTATCCAACACCAATTACATTGACCTTATTTGCTCTTAAATGTAATACCTGCGTCTGGTACTTCCTTTCAGATTTTTGCCTTACGTTGGTTGGGTGACGATTATAATGACAGAACAGCCTCTCATCAAGGTATGATTTTTGTATCAGTTCTGTTTATTTCTTCTGTTTATCACCAAATAGCACCAGTGCATAATTTACAAGTGCCAATTATGGGGGAAATAGTGTAAACTTTTGTACTGAATGTAACCCTTTACAAGACCCACTCTGTCCCAGGGAAATTGCAACATCATTTGTCAAATACCCAAAATGCCTTTCAATATGTACTCCCTCCAACCTCTGTCCCAAAATAAAGTTTCACAATAAAAAAGGCACACACTTTTAGATGTTTAATCATTATACTTTTAAAATTAACTAAATGACAATTTCATCCTTAATGATAAGGGATTATCTCCTAATTAAGGACATAACTGGAAAGCATACATTTTGAAAAATGGACCCTTGTTTTGGGACAAACTAAAATAGAAATATGGACACTTATTATGAGGCTTTTATGACTCAATATTTGCTTTTTCTTTACCTTTTTTAATGTCATTTTAATTTTTAGTATATAACCTAATTTAAATTATTTTAATATCTTTGACTCATTCAGTATTAGTTATAAATCATGTGTATGTATAATTTATATATATGATATACAAATTTGCCGCCACACCCTACAAAACACTGTGGCCTCGTCAAGGTTTGATACGTGAACTTTTCCGAAAAGGAAATGTTGCTGTTCTCATTGGAACATAAAGGATTTAATCAGTGTCGGCATTCTTTAGAGTTTTATGTTTGTTGTCAAATTGTTATTGATGTTGTTTTTACTGATGGGAGGGCTTTTTTACTTGTTGTATGCAGTATATCCTAATAGGTGCTCTGGGACTGCTAGTAATAACTTCAAAAGAGTAGCACACATCAATCCCCCCTAACAGAAAGGTTATCAGATCGTTGTAGACCAATCTCGATTTTTGTGTTTCTCATGTTGATGGACAGTTTATAGCTTCAATATTAGACTATTTTGTGATGTATATGTGTATGTTTTCCCCTTTGCGATATGATCGAAATTAACATAAAAAGGAGAGATGGCTGCTAAGCAGCTAAACCTAGAGATGCATGAAGACCGGACATTCTAAGCACTTTTCTAGCGAGCAGTAAAGAGGTCCGGACTTTTTAAGGCTTGGTCCGCACTTTGGGGTTGGAGGAGGGCTCTATTAGGTCTTTTCAGGCTTAGGCCCCTTTTATCTGAGCTCTTTAGTCCTGGGCCTAGGCCCAGGCTTACCTCCCATATTTTGGTCTGATCGGGTTTTTGAGTTTGGGCTTTTGTTTACGTACTAGATAAATTGTTTGAAGAAAGAGCAGTTCCAATGACATCCGGTTTAGAGCGTGGAGCGATAGGATGGTTGGATTTTCTTCGTTAGAGCTTTTCCTATAAACGAAGCATTTTGTAACCGTACAAGCAAAAATGAGAGATTTAAAATATTAGATTGCTCAAAAAATCCATTAAAATTGTGCTCTGAATCAAATACAAGTTTGAGTTAAGAATTTTGAATAGTTACTATAACTACGTTTTACAAAACCAGCTCGTTTCTAGGTTGAACCAAATATATTTCAAAATCTTACCATGCGTTATACTTGTCATGGAACTCAAACCAACCCAAATCATAAGTTATACTCAATCGAATTTTACCCACATTTTTATTTTATTAAATAATTAATAAATAAAATAAGAGAGAGAGAGAGAGGCAGGGGCGGGGGATCGGCTCCTGGAAACCAAAGGGTGTGGGGGTTTGCCCGTTGCCGAAGGAAGTGTAATGGTGAAGCCGAAGGCTACAACTCATGCATAACGGATGGCCTAATATGTTATACATTTCAATTTTATATTTGTATTAAAACTTAATGAAATTTATTTATTTACAGTACTAATATAAAAATTAAAATAAAACATCGATTTCGTTAATTTGTGTTTGTTTTTTTTTTAACTGTTAAATGTCATTTTTAATCATCATACTTGACTTATCATAAGAATTTAAGAATTAGGTTTTTTGTTTTTTCAAAAAAATAAAATTATGTTTATATATTTTGATTATTTTCTATAAAATGATTAAATGTTGGTTTTATCATTAAATTAAATTTAGATGGTCGTTTTTCTGATCTATAATGGAGCCGTTGAATAAATAATGCAAAATTCAACAGAATTAGGGGTTTAATTCTTTTATCCTCAGAGGTTTCCTTCCTGATGATGCCTCCTCCTGAATCCGTTGAAGCCTGGATTTCGAAAATTGTGCATTTCTTCTTCTCATGGATGATTCTGCCACCACTCCTCCACCGCCACCGCCAGCGCCACCGTCATCCTCTGAATCCGCCCCTCTCCTCTCCGATTCCACTCTCCAACAAGCCTCCCCTCAGGTACTCCCTCCCTCCCTCTTACCATTTCGATCATGAATATTACTCCTTTATTATTCGGAGATTCGATAAGATTCCTGTTTTGTTTTTAGGTTTTCATGTGGTCGATCAATTTGAAAATTCTGCAACAATGTATAAAAAATCGTTACCTTCTACGTTTGTTTTTTTTATTTAATTATCAATTGAATTGTGTGAATTTGATGATATATGAAGAATCTTAGACCGTCTATAGCTGTAATGATAACAACTGTTTAGAAAGAAAGAAAAAAGTTGGATTGTAAGTTTGTTCTTCGTTTAGTTGCTTGCCCTAATCTAGCTGTTATGTAAGTTTGTTATATATAGGTCTGTTTCACCCCTAACTAGGGTCTGAGTCAATTATGATAGTTGATTACCACAGTCATCAATCATGTGTTTAATTTGATTCCTTCTGGATGTGGAGCTCAGTTTGAATGATCATCGATGTTTTGTTATCAATAAGGCCGGCTCTATCAACATAACATGACTTGGGAAACAATAAATCATGCTACTAGATCCTTTTCAATCACTTGGCAACCATAAGCTAGCTTATTTTTTGAGCTTATTAAAATAGCTCTTTCGTTAGTCATAACGGTTAGCTTTTCGATAAGCTCTAGTAATCCTTTTTCTACCTTTTCTTTTTCCAATTATGCCCCCTATATTTTTTTGAATTTTGTTTTAACATGTCATTTTGCATTGTCAGCTAGTTTTTTTCTTTTTTAAGTAAACATGACTAGGTTATCAGCTAGTTTGCCAAACATAGCCTTAAAAAGTTTTATCAAAAAACAACCTGAGTTGACTTTTGGTACTTGCATTTTCCACCTTTTGTAGGAAGATCATTGTGTAGCATCCATAACAGAAGATCATGAGGTAACCTGCTGGGGTTGTGGATTGTGCCTTATTCTTTCACCCTATACACCCATTTTCAAGTGTGGTTGGTGTGGAGCCATAACTAATCATAATGCACGTAAAAGTGATATTACGTACTTTTGGTGGAGACGTTTGCGAGACAGGTTCTTCGTCTGTGTTCTCCTACTCTTTATGCTGTTCATTATAGGTACGAGTCTGTACCCTTATAACTTATTTCCCTTGGAATTTGATCTCATTCCCCCTTCTCTGCATGCATATCTTTGAACGGTCTTGTTTCTTCTTATATGTGAAACCTCTAAAGACGTTACATTGTGATCCCCCATTCATCAACTACTTGCAAAGCATACAAGCTTTTGTTGTATATGGTGATGTATGGCTAGTCTGCTGGATTCCCATCATGTTTTTTTACTGTTTCATAAGTCATTGGCCTTACAAAGTTGGTCCTGTACAAGATTGGAAAAAAATTCAGGGACAAAAAAATTCAACTTGATGTGATGAATAATCAAGAAACCAAATACTACGATGAATCTGTTTCACCTTAACTGTTATTTGAAGAAGTCAAAGTTTTGTCTTGTTCGTGATGAGGATACCATTTCTCATTTACATGTCCATGTAGCATTGAAATTCCAAACGTTTAAGAAATTGATAGAAAGCTAGTAATTTGAGAACAACCCGCATTCTTTGATGAATATGAAATACGATTGAAATTTGGGGAAGACAACTTGTGTGTTGATAAAACTTGCATTTTCTTGAAACTTGAACTCGGGGAAGGTAGTGATTAAATTATAAAAAGAGGTTTAGCAAAGTATTTTGTTAAGAGGAGGTTGAACTAGGTTATATTGGACACAAACTTTGGATGCTTCTCGCCTAATCAATAAAGGATCCATTTATACCTCCTCAAACAAGTTAACCAGAACGATGTTAAGCTCGCAATTAGGGATTGATGAGTAAGGTTTACAGTATTATTCATTCTACAGGGAGAATCTTACATAACATTAAACTCATGATGCTAATGGGTACACTAATGGTGCATCTAACACTCCTCAAGTAGAAGCATAGATGTTAATCAATCCCAACTTGTTGCAGATAAACTTTATCTTTCATAGAGGCTTCATGATGATGCTTGCCAATTGATGCTCAATCTTAATATGAATGTGAATAATCAATGTACGACTAGATGTGCCCACAGCCTGATTTCTCTTTACAATCTACTTCAATAATGTGTCTAGTTATTGGCTTATCACGTAGAAAACTTGATCCTTGCATATGGATATCACATTGTTTATAAAAGCATAGCCTCATCAATTAATATGTCTCATTGCTCCTTGTTTGACATATCAGCTGACTACAATTTCATCTTTTATGCTCATATAATTTATGCAGGTGGCGGTATCTGGGGTATTTATCCTATCGTCTTTTCCTTGAGTTATTTTTGTGGCATATTCCATATGACTGTATCGGTTGTCTTATCGGTAACCACACTTGCTACTTACTTCCTTGCTGCATTCCGGTCTCCTGGGATCCCTCCACTCATACCCTGGGGTAGCTACCCAGCGGTGGGAAAAGGTGGTCTCGATGGTTATACCTTTTGCAACTACTGTTCAAAGCCAAAGTCACCTAATAGTCATCATTGTCGTTCATGTGGAATGTGCGTTTTGGACATGGATCATCATTGCCCCTTTGTAAGCCTTCATTTTCTTTTCCTTTGATGTTATACTGGTGTGAATTGTGTGTCGTATGGGTGGTTAAAATAACATTTTGACAATTAACTACTTGCCTAATCAATATAGGTGACAAGGGTGTAATGGGAATATATATATATATATATATATATATATA